>JAUCNO010001290.1:1595914-1611372 GCA_032353835.1 Enteromius viviparus
TCTGCGGTTGTTAAAAAAAAAAAAAAAAGAGTTAATCCGCGGATCACGTGCGTTCCGAACCGTGGGTCGTGATCCGTGCGGATCACGGATCAACCGCGATCCGTTGCACCCCTAATATATATACATTTTTTATTTGTTCACTCTTTCTTTCATCAATTGTTTGATATTGTTATTGATGAGTATTGGTGAAAAGATGCATTGGACCTTTTTTTAATTTATTTATTTTTTAGATAACTAATAAGCTGATGGCATAAGAAAAAATGCATTTGTTTTTTGATACCATTATACATATTTATTTATTATTTTCCTCGTTCATTAATCAATAGTTTATTACTATTACTAATAATTAAGATGTATGAGGAGAAAAAAAAAAATATATATATATATATATTTTTTTTTTTTTTTCTCCTCATACATCTTAATTATTAGTTGAAAAAAAATGTCAGATGCAATATATATATATTAAAAATAATAATACATATTATTTTACTGCTCAGCTGATACTTGATTACATTTTTTTTTTTTAAACCAGCATAACCACTTACATTTATTTTTGTCTAGAATTGTTAAACTAGCTTGTCAGTCAAATGTGATTCTAACAATAAGTGTTGTCTATTAAAAGGCCCTCTGTCCATTAAGAGAGGTACCTTCAACTGGAAACCACGATGATCCTTTATCTTATTACCAAATTGGGGATTTGATTCAAGGTATGATACTCTTTTGGTTCTTTTTATAAACTAATGTCTATGTATTAATAGTAAAGTGATTAGATTTGGTAAAGTTGTATTTTGTGTCACAGCTGGGGTGAAGGACATTGACCGCTACCACGAGAAGCTGACATTATCACTGTTTTCATCCTCGCTGCCTCCTCACCTGGATAAAGTTAAGCTGGGTGTCATAAGCAAAGAAGATCTTCCTCTTCATTATATGTACGTAAAAAAAAACCAGTTGAGTGATTATTGACCCGTTTGTCTCAGACTTCCTGTTGTTGATTGTTTCCTCCGCTCTCTCTCAGCCGGGGTGAAACGGTGGCCGCAGACAGCAGCGAGACGTACGAGAAGCTTTTGGAGAGCTCTCTTGGTTTGTCTAACCCTTTAAATGTTGACTTCCTCCTGGGAAAGCTGGGAGTAAGCAACACACAAACGCCTTCACTAATGAGGGGCTTGCAGAGGTACACGCCGTCTTTGGTTCTTATGTCGTTCCCAGTTTTCTTGGTGTTTACTCATTTCAATGTTTTTTGTGTATATACACAGTAAACAGTTCAAAGAAGAAGATTTTGCAACATCTATTCGGAAGAAACAGTCTGTATCCTGGGCCTTGAAATGGTTTGTTTGCCATATATCTTATTATTACTATTTAAGAATTTTTTCGTTAATATTATGATTTTAATATGTAGTAATTTAATGTGTACTTATTATATATATATATATATATATATATATATATAAAATTATTTTTTTATGTACACCTAAAATATATATAATTATATTTTAGGTGTACATTTAAACAATTTTTTTTGTAGACACTTTAATTTGCTAAATAAGTATTTTGCCAAATAAATGGTAAAAAATAATGCATTTGTTGTAGCCATTGAAATTTTATTTATTTTTTTATTAAATATTATTTGTTTGTTTTTTCCAGTTTATTTTGTTAATTATTAATAGCATGGAAATAAATTGCACCGCACTATGCCGGTAGAAATGGAGACACGATTTTTGACTACTAAATTTTAATCAATGTTTTGTTAATCAACTGTCAAATATATATGAGCAAGGAAAAAACACTAAAGAATGCAAACCCATTACTAACGCTGCTTTCACACCAGATGCAAATAAAGCATTAAACGCGAATGATTTACATGTTAAGTCAATGCGAAGATGCAATTAAGACATCCTTAGGTGCAATTTGCGCGAATAAAGTGGCGTGATTCGGGCAAAATGCTTAAGTTGAAAAATCTGAACTTTGGCGAAATTTCGCGCAACGTTAACCAATCAGGAGCTTGCTCTAGTAGTGACGTGAATACTAGCAAGCGGAGGCAGAGTTACGAAACTATGGAGGACAAAATCACTGTATGTGGAGGAGCTGTGCGACACATCTTCATACTTCAATAGAGACAGGAATAAAAAGGAAATAAATACTAGATTCATTAAACCAAAGTTTGCCTATTAGATATACTCCAAACAAAATTTACCTCATGTCTAACCACTACAGAGACCGGGATGACGCGGATTCGTGTTTGCTTGCTGTATAACGAAATTCAGGCGCGATTGAAGCGAGTAACCTCAAAATGTTCAAGCGTCCAATTATGCACGAATAGCGCAATTTATTTGCGCAAATGGCATCTGGTGTGAACGTACGATGAGGCGTCTTTTGTTTTATATGTAACTTGTAATGTTACCCCCAACACTAATACTCTAGTATTTACCATGTCATTTCCTCTTATTATTACAGTGTTAAAAAAGGCGTTGACCATTTCAAATCGGGTCGCCATGTAGAAGCAATGAATGAGTACAACAAGGCCTTAGAGATCGACACAAACAATGTGGAAGCTCTTGTGGCGCGGGGAGCTCTGTAAGTCACCATAAAACCAGGTTATAAAATTTCCATGTTTATTGGTCTACTTTGTTACGTAATAAAAAAGTCTTTGATTTTATTGCAGATATGCAACCAAAGGAAGCTTAATGAAAGCTATTGATGACTTTGAACTGGCCTTGGAGAGCTGCCCCACGCACAGGAACGCCAAAAAATACCTCTGCCAGACACTAGTGGAACGAGGAGGACAGTACGTTATCGTCGACATACTTTTTTTTTTATTGAACTTGATTGACCAGCTGAATAAATTATTGTTCATGTGAAAAAGTAAGCTGAAGAAGACAAGTTTATTCCCTTTATATGCTGCAGACATGTACAACATCTAGTTTTTACATCATTATTGGGTGTAGAGGGTTGCATTGGGATTAGGCTCCCACAAATATTACGAGAGCAGGCAATTTATTATCTTAAATGCAGACCGGAATGTGCAGCCAACAAAATTTAGTGCATAACAAAAATGATGGCGTTACAGCTGAAAGGCTTCCTAAAAGTGGGTTGATGACCTTTAAGGATTTGCAACAAATACAGGTGGTGCCTCCATAATTTATCTTAATTAAATTCCTTAACATGCATAACATATATTAAGAAAAATAAAAGTTCTCAATGGTTAAATTGTTTAGAAACAAAGCATTTTTAAAAAAAAATTTTTATAAATGTTTTCATTATTTGTATTTTTAATTAAAAATATGAGATTATTGGGGAGAAAAAAACAAAACAAAAATAAACCTAAATACTTTTTTAAATTTTTAATTGAATGTATGTGCACACAACAATCTTAATGTTTGAACAATATGCAGTAGATAGAATTTTTTCGTAGTTGAAAAATCTTGAGTTTTATATGTGATTGACCTGACTATTATGTCATTGCGTGACTATGTAAACAAACTAGTTAACAGGAACAGTTTATCGAAAAAAGCCGTTAAAGAACCAGTTTGTGGCAAAGAATCAGATTACCCCATTTGCCTGAGGCTCTAGATTACAAGTAATAAGGTTTCAAACCATGTTCGCTTTATTGCACACACTGATTGTTTCGCTGCATAAGACCTCAACGAGCCAGGGGTATTTGTTGTGTTCCCTGAAATACGCGTCTAATTCTTAAAACATGTAGCTATTGATGTAATTATATAAATCACCAAGAACCACAGTTTCAGCCACAAATATTCTTTCCTCTCCTAATAAAGAAGTCTTAGATGACCTCAGGATGAGTAAATTAACAGCAGATTTTTAATTTTGGGGTGAATTGTCTAAGTCCTGACTAACTTAGTTTACGCACTATTATGTCTGTTCTTCATCCAGATGTCAGGAGGAAGAATTAAAGTTGTAAGAGTCACATGTAGAAATTCCTCTGGCACCTGAACATTTGAATTAACTTGTTTATTCCGGTTTGAAATCCATCTATTCAGAGCTTTCCCGTATGGGTGCCATGTTTGTTTTGTTTCTTACGGTTCACTTCTAGAAATAACAAAGTTACTCACTCGTTCAGTTTGTTGTAAGACTTATGCAACCTAGAAATCACCTTGAAATAACCAATCGTAATGCTTGAGTAGCTGCCAAAACACCATAACAGCCGTGTAGCAATGCCTTAACAACAGCAATATCCAATCAGTGTTCATAAACACCTTAGCGCACTCACAATAAAGGTCAACGTAGTTGTTTAGTTGTGTGGAGGTGTATGAGCTGTTGTACAACAGCCTTCCTTTAAGCAATTAATTTTGTATTCATTTTGGTAAGCCTTTAACTCTTCCAAAGTTTCTTCCAAAATTATTATTTTTTATTTTTATTTTTTTGCATAGACTTGAAGAGGAAGAAAAGTTGGTGACTGCTGAGGGTCTCTACAAAAGAGCCATCGTATTAGATAACACGTTTCAAGAGGCAGCAGAAGCTCTGGAGAAACTTCAGATACTTATCCAGGTGAGCTGGATAAACCTGCTTGTCATGCATGGTTGATCACTGCGGCAGATATTCTCGGAATATTAGCTTCCAGTGTTACAGGTGCACAGAATACAGTCTCGTGTTTAAGGAAACATTCACGCAAATATGAAACGGTTTTCTCAACCTCAGGCTATCTAACATATATATGAATGTGTTTTTTCACCAGATTTGTAGAAACCTAGCATTGTGTCACTTGTCCAGCAATGGATGTGAATGGGTGCCGTCAGTATGAGATTCCAAACGGCTGATAAACATCATCCACACCATTCTGTGAAGCCAAAAGCTGCGTGTTTGTAAGAAACAAATCCATAATTAAGGCAGAATAATCCATCATAGCACTTGCTCCAGCATGTTAACTGACGGACTGGATTTCTGTTTGGACTTTGTGACGGCACCCATTCACATCCATTGGTGAGCAAATGACGCAATGCTATATTTCTCTAAATCTGATGAAGAAACAAACTCTTGGATAGCCTGAGGGTGAGCACATTTGAGCAAATTTTCATTTTTGGTACAATGAAACACTGCTATTTTTTATTATCAATACGTTCATTTTAACTGCCGCATATTGGAGTACTGATGAAGCATTTTTTTCGTTTATGTGTCTATCTGATCTTGGACCTGTGAAACCTGACTGATGGGACCTTTAACTCTGATTGCACTGGGTTGACATAAATGCCCCATGTGGAATTAAAACCCCGCCACCTTTGGTTTGTATTCTGTTCCTGGTACGACGGTAACTGCATCTCATGATCATTGCTAAATATAAAATATGTTCTCGCATTTTGTCTTTGCTTAACATCCTGGCGCCTGGGGGTGCGAAAACGGCACGTGTGCGAAATTGCTCGTGCTGAATGCCTGCACGCATGCATGCTTGATTAATTTATTCTTCCAATTTTACCCTGTCAATGAACTGCTTTAAAGAAATCGCTTAAATTGAAAGAGCAGGAAGCTGCCAAAGAGCAGGAACAAACTAAGACCGTGGAGACGAGTGCAGAGAAATTGCGTAAGATCCTAAAAGAAGAAAAAAGGTAATGTCAACGCTACCATACTCATTAATGTTTTTAGTTCTGTTGAGCACATATTTGGTCACATACACACAGCATTTAAATACAGTTTACTCACAGAAATCAGCTAGTGAAGGCCTGTTCACACCATGTATGTAAATATATAGGAACAATATTTTTGGAATCACTTTTTTCCCAGCTGGAAAATGACATCTTATTTTAAAGAGCTTGAGCGTTGACATAATAGCAGTTTAATAAGCTGAATGTTGTAGTTAACATACTTGGTGTGAACAGGCCTTGACTAGTGAATTTGTTAAATCTGTACAGTTATTTATGTAATGCATAGCTATGTCAGTTGACGAAGTTTAATATCCCATTAAGTGATAATTTAGGTCATTCAGTCTAATTTAAATTAGGGCTGGGCAACATACTGAATATTCACAATATACTCACCATAATTATTCTGTTGAGATATATATATAATATAGTGTTAAAGTACAGCTATCCCCCCCAAGATGTCTCGGGTGTCCCTCAGAATGTGTCTGTGAAGTTCAGCTCAAAATAACCCACATGTCATAAATATTAAAAAGCCATTCTGAGTGGAAGCGGAAAGCACTGTTTTCTTACATGTTTCATTAAATGCAAATGAGCTGCCGCTCCCCGCCTCTTTTCCAGAATAGGACTATGCCTTTATGGCTGCTATCTCAGATAGCCTGCTAAAAGACATCTGCTTGGTTGTCTATTGCACTAAAATCATGCGTTTTAAAGCAATATCAGTGTAAATTTCTGATTTTAGCTTAAAGTGAAGTTTACATTAAAAACACGCTGGTTTTACAGTCAGTTACCTCTGTGAAAGTAAAACGATGGGAAATAGCTTATATTAGATTAAAAATAAATAAATAAATAAATAAACAATTTAAACGAAAAGCTGAGAAAATCAGGTTTTTGTTCAAGAGTTTTACCAATTCTGAGTCAGCACATTGATCAAAACAGATGGAGTATAGTCACTTCCATCAACACCTTCAAAGCTTCACAGTCCTAAACCACTTTCTGGATAAACATTTCATTCCGCAAAGTTAGGCAGTTTTGATTTATATGCTATTTAAAGGGGTTATATGATGCAGTTTCAAGTTTCGTTGTGTTACAAGCCGTTCCTATGGAAGCATTAAAAAAAAAAAGGTTATTGCGACCTTTTTATTTCACAATTAATTTTTTTAATGTCTCAAAATTTCATGATACAAACTCACAATTCAAAAACGTATGTGACCTGGACAACAAAACCAGTCGTAAGTGTTCATTTTCTAAAATTGAGATTTATATAAGATCTGAAAGCTGAATAAATAAGCTTCTCATTGATGTATGGTTTGGATGGATAGGGCAATATTTGACCAAGACTATAAACATCTGGAATCTGAGGGAACAGAAAAATCTAAATGCTGAGAAAATCACCTTTAAAGTTGTCCAAATGAAGATCTTATCAATGCATATTAGTTTTAATGTTTTCGGTAAGAAATTGACTAAATACCTTCATGGAACATGAACTTTACTAAATATACTAAGGATATTCGGCAAAAAAACCCCATACAATGTATTTTTGGCTATTACTACAAACATACCCCAGCAACTTAAGACAGGTTTTGTGGTCCAGGGTCACATATCAGTCTTTTTTTCCCGGTCAAAACTGGACTTTATAACTCGAATTGTGAGTTTATATCACCCAATTCAGATTTTTTTCATTTAATTGCAATTGTTTTATCTCGCAATTATGACTTTATTACTTACAATTATGAGAAAAAGGCATAATTACGCATTTGTCTCATGCAGTTCTGAGGAAAAAGGCACAACTCGTATTTTCGCTGTAGTATTGTTGTCGAATATGGTAAGGGGCGTGACATTTCCGTCACACGCTTGAGGTATTCAGCCAATCACAACGCAGGCCAATCAGAGCACTCCTTGCTTTTCATAATGATGAGCTTCGTACAAATCAACGTTTCAGGAAGGAAGTTGTATAGAGGAGGACTCCTGACTCATGTTTTACTTTAGACTATCTACAAATGTTAAATCTTAAAATAAAATGTTAAGGTTACTGCTGCTTGGACGCAAATATAGTTATCGTTACCTTTATAGTTATCGTGCTTGATGTGAACGGGCCTTTTATGGGACCATGTAAACACATTGCATTACACCAAATTCCTCATATGACTCCCTTTAACATTGCATTGTTTTCCTACGCATCTGCTTGCATACAAAGATTATTTTTGCTGCTGCTTTACTGTATCTTGATTTGGAGAGTCAGTAATCTTTAAGAAGATGTGTAATAGCGCCTCCTACCATATAGTTGTGAAAATGCCAGAACATTTTTACAATGTCTGGGAAAGAGTTAGCTATTTCGCCTAGCCCTGATTTAAAAATTGTTTGTCGCTGCCAAAACCTTGCATTGTGTATGTGACCCTTCAAAAAAAGTATTTCTTCCTCTAAAAAAAAAAAGGTAAGAACTTTTCTAATTTTACGCTTTTAATCATTCCTGACGCCCCATCTTTCTGATGGGTGCTCACAATGTCCTGCAAGTTTCAGCGTGATGTTTGCTTCCATGTAGAATGAAGAAGAAAAGGAAGCGGTCGACCTCTTCCTCTACATCCTCAGATACGTCCTCAACTTCAAGCGACGATGACTCTTCAACGAGTCGTAAAAAGTCAAAGAAACGGAAGCACAAACGTCGGCGCTCGTCTCACAGCCGTAAGAAACTCAAGCGCAGAGTGTCGTCTTGTAGCGATAAAACGGCGGAAGACGACTGGTTCCCCGCTCCTGCTAACACCTCCGCTTCGTACATCGACCAGAAACAATCCATTAGCAAACTCATCAGTGAAGGAGAACCGTCTTGGGAAAAAAGCCGATGCGAAGATGGCGGAGGTAGGTTAGATGAGTCTGTCAGCAGAAGTCTGGAGAACCTCAAACGCGGAGCCCAGTCTGAAGCGTCTAGGCTGGGGCGTCCCGATGCTAATGGCGATCGACACAGGACTCAGAGCGCCTCTGAATGTGCCAGAAACAGGAGAGATTCATCCTCCTCAACCCAGTCCGAATTTTCCCAAAAATCGGAGCGCAACTCGAGGGAATTGTCTGCGCAAGGAAGAAAACGTTGTGAATCGGAACGAGGCGGGACGGATAGAGGAGAGAGAAATAGTCGCGATGATGGGAGGAAGTCTTCTGGTGGATCTCTGAAAAAAGAGATCCCTTCCAATTTGATGGACATTTTCAGTCAAATCGCTGAATTTGAGAAGGAAAAAAAACAGAAAAAATAAATAGGCCTAGTTGGTGTTTAGGGCTGTCGGGAGGAACACTAGTCATGCTTTCAGTACTGGAACTAGAAGGTTTAACGCTCAAACACAGTTAATGAAATATTTCATAGTTTGTGAAAAGTTGATCAGAATAGTTTATTTTCATAATTTCAAGGTTAGAATGTTTTTTTGTTTTTTTGCTTTGCTTTGGGGAAAAGCAGCCTGCCTCTGAAAAATGCTACAAAACTGAGCAATGGCCAAAATATGTGATGCGAACGATGCCTCAGTGTTATGAATTGCATTCAGTATAATGTGAGTGTTTAAATAAACGAATGTGATAGTCAAAGAAATGCTACTGTGTAGTGCTTGCTCTTGCTTGTTGAAACTTTATTTATTTTTTTGTTTGTTTCTGTGGGATGCAAAGTGGTCTTCCAGTAGGGATCTAGAAAACCAGCCATAAACTGACCCACATTTTTAGGACTTTGCACACTAAAATATCATCATATTTTTGTATATATATATATATATATATATATATATATGACTTGGAGAAATATTAATTTGCAATTGATGGTTAACTTCGCAGTGTGTCAAGTTAAGGTTTTGTTTAATTCTCATTTTGGATGTTATTATGAATGATTAAAATCTCAAGACAATCTGATTTATATATATACACTAATGACCAAAATCTGTAAAGTTATGATAATTTTAAATAATCAAAATATTTCTTTTCCCAGAATAAAACCACAATAATAAAAACACAATTTTATATATATATATACCAAAAATTGTATCAATTTAATTAAAATAATAAAAAACTAAATATATGTAAATATATATATAAAATATTTTATTTATTTTTAATTAAATTGGCCATTTTTCATGCATTTAAATCTGAAGCAGAGGGAACGTTTAATTCCTCCCTTGTTAACTTGTTCTATAGTGAATACAAAAAGCAACCTTAAGTTTTTAAGATTGATGAGGGTGCAAACTTTGCCACCTGGGGTTAAAACATTTAAAAATCATATTGACTACAGAGACAGTCTCTGCATTTAATAAATAAATAGTTTAATTCTCGTCGTTATACATCTCCATCACTCTATTCTATTACTTGATAATGTTCAGTGCTTTGCTACAATCTGTATTGTTAAAAGCGCTTATATAAATTGTATAAAACAAGTGATTAATTGATTGTTCGCCATTGTCCATGCGAATTATTTATTCAAAATGTGACTTATTTTTCAGATTCAGTGTGTAGTCCATCAGAGGGCAGTGTAACACTGGGCATGCTCTGTAATGGGCTTTGATGTCCTTTTGCCCTCTCATAAAAATGTAATAAAACAGCCTTACATTAACTGAAGCACAGTCCATTAAGTTCAAATGCAACACATACATAATTTTAATGAAGCAAAAAACAAAGCTTTACTTTGCTTACTCAAAGCTTACTTACTGCTGCTTAATCACATAGAGCAGGAGTTTTGACTTTTCAGTACCAAGAAGACCCCCGGAAATGTTGTGGGCAGATTGTAAGAAACCTTCCTGAAATAGGAAGCCACTTAAAATAATTGGCTTTAATATTAAAGTATTTCAAACATATATATTTTGAAACTATTTACATGCATGTATGGTTATAAATGTATATTCTTATATTTTATGTATACATATTTAATATATAAACACATTTTTCTTATATGTGTTTGTGTGTGTGTGTGTGTGTGTGTATATATGTATACACACACACACTAAATGCACAGTATGCAGTCACACGTAAACTAAAACTTTTATTTTGGAAGCAATTAATCATGTTCATTTGCCAGCACATTTTTTTTGTTAATATGATGTGATATTATCCTGTATGAATCAATGTGATAAGTTAAATAGTAATCTAGTCTGGTTATATTAACTAAAATGTGTAATGTAATGTGTTACGTTAATAATGACAACTTATGTCATGTAATTTGAAATCAGTAACAGACTACAATATTTAAGGTTTTTTCTTTTAACCCACTTAAGTTTTTTGTATCCTAATTGTAGAATTTAGTTGTCTTTGAAATATGTTTAAGTGTACATCTGAATATACTGATAAGTATGGCCACTCAATTGTTGAGTATACACAATATATAATGAATAAAAGCACATGTATAGCACAAGATGTGGGCACTAAAGGTCCACTAGTCCTTGAGTAAGTTGTAATAATGGCTGTGGGCTTAGGACAGACATGACTGCGTTTGATGAAACGGCAGATTTTCTGTCCAGGAATTACCCATCATACCTCTGTGCCACTCAGTGATGGAAAACTGGACGGGCCCATTCAGAGGAGAAATTTGGTTTGTATGAAGCTATTCTCTGAAGGGATAATCAGACTGAGGAACTTGCTGACTATGAAGAGGATTTCAATTCAAGCTGAAACAGGAAAAAGACATCTGGTTAAACTAAAGGAAGCACCTACTGAGTTCTTGGAGCATGACGTTACGTTCCAAAGGAAAATGAACATTAAAGTCTTACCAGTGCCTTAAGTTTTGGATTAATTAGAACGTAAAGGCCCTTTAAACTTCTTGGTCAAATGAATACATTAGAAATATTGGCAAGAAATAACTTTTTCAGCTGTAGAGAACCAGATCTCATGGCCCATCTGTCCCTCATGTTTTTGGATTTTTGTTTTGTCAAAGAAAGTGTGGCCATATCGCATATTCTAGCAATGCAATCGCATTCATTGTAAAATTTTGCAGGAAAAAAACAAGAAAAAACTTCTGAAAAACTCTTAATTCACTCAAACGTGTAAAAACTTGCAAAATTTGTGTGGAAAAGTTTTTGCCCTCACGGAAATTTACAATACCACAGATTCCCATCGAAAAGAAGTAAACAGAGCAAATGGTAACACATGTTAAAATATAAATGGGTGTTTCTCCAACTACGGTCACTTTTCACCTTTTCAAAATCAACCCTTGTGAAAAAGATTTGTCATTAAGATTGTCATTGCCATTTAAAACTTAGATAGTAACCTTATATGTCAATTGTTGATACTTGCAAAAGATAACATTCAGCTTTTTTATGGCAAATGTTGCTATTTCAGTCATCTCAACTTAAGTGTTCATGTTTTTCATTTAGTTATTTTTTGCTAATTAGATAAAGATGAGCTGTGGTAATGACATCTGGTGTTAATGCAATGTTTAAGAGCTGTGAAATCAGTAAAAGAAATGGAAAGACTGAGTATTTGTGATGTAATATACAGTAAACCTTGAATACAGTAAACACCTAAATTTGCTTTGCTAAAGACACGTTGCAGAAATAACATTTTTGTTAATATTGCAGCTAATTGGCAGCTAGCAAGGTCTACTACATTACTGCATTAAGATCTATGTATACGTATTTGAAACAATTTCATTTTAAATAATGTCAAATTGTAATTATATTAGCTTATTTTACGTATCTCAACATTTCTGTTCTGGGACATGAACAAAAATTGTGTTTGGACCTATAAATGCTTAGTTTTATATTAAATCACATTAATAATTTATTATATATATTTTTTGTCAAGGTGTATAAAGTCACTGTGAATATATTTACAAATCATCACATGAAAAAAATTAACAGGAATCTAAACTTTCACAGCTGGGACTTAAAAGTGCATGTAGTCACAGAAAATAACTTCTTCAGAGTGCAAAATCGAGTAAACCACATTTACGGTACTTACAATGCAAGTCTGAGGCGAGGCAATTTGACAGGCGTTAAATGTTAAATACCAAAAAACTACACCATGAAACTAATTATGTAGTTTACACCACATCTCAAATGATGGTTAATAGAATTCCGGAAATGACAGGTGGGATTTTTTTTTAAAATGACGAGTTTTGTCTTCATAAAGCTGAAATTGCACGTATCCAAAGTAAACATGATTGCATAATATCTAAGTATTTTTTCAATATTATTAAAGTGACCAAAATGAACAATAGAAGTGTGGATACAACACAAATGAAACCTGTTTTCATATGCATTTTTTTAGTTCAGACTTTTTTAACAATATCAGGTACATTCGCTTTAGTCTGGCTGTTTATTTTTTAAAATTAGATCAGGAAAAAAAAATAAACATACACAGGACTTCTATAGAATATTTCTTGCTCAAATGTTTTTCTTCTTATCAGCAAAACGCTATTTTACTTGGCACGTTCAAAAGCACATTCAAACATTTTAGTTGAAATTACTCTCCAAAAAAGCATCCAATCAAAAATTACAGTAAGCAAACGCACTTGCAACAAATCACTATGCAAATGAGCAGATATTGTGCCGTCCCTTGGCACAACGTCTTGTTGTTGTGGCAATGACCGATGATGCAACGCGATTAGCGCCAAACACGCTTTTCTGAGCATTGACATTTTGTACCGCGTGGTCCCATGTATTCAAACGCATTTGAATATACAGGTTTAGAAAAGCCTGTGAATTGCATTACACTCGTACCCTAGAAAAGATTTGGGTTAATTTGGCAAACACAGAGTCTCTGAGTCTACAACAGTGCTATAGAAATACTCAGACACGAGGATGGAAATTTCAAGAGAGCAGAATTTTCGACACAGGAAGGAGAAAAAAGTGCTGACTCTGGTTGCTGGGACCGGCCTTGGCTAAATCCAGTAAAGAGATATGAACACTTTCTAATTTGCTTCCCCCCTATTTTAATAATAGCTGTGCATAAGTAATTTATGAAAGGCCGGCCGGCACTGGGCATGGGAAAATTAAACTCATTTTATCGTAAAGTAGATGGATTTCTATTTATCATTAGCATGCATACAATTTTCACAATGTTATTCCTCATACTGATGGAATGTAACCAAATAATGTATGAAGGTTTTTTTGGCTTGCGCACAAGTGAATTTCAAAGATAAAAGTGCCAGGCGCTTGCAATTTTCTGCCACCCCAACCTAATTCTGGAAGCTTCTTATTACAGCACAGATTCATTTGCTCCGAGTTAAAACGACATTAGAATTCACATCTGATGAAATGCAGGACGTCCTTTGTATCATTAGTCGCACGCCGCCTCAAGAAGACGTTCAAATTTGAACCTCGGCCAGCAGAAACATTCCTATTACATTATGCATTATCGCATCTGTGTCAACATTAAAACTGTGGCATCTAAAAACTTGTTTTTGTATCAAATGCGCATGTTTCAGTCTGTTGTGGTTGTGTGGGACGGGGGAAAGCACTAATTCGGAATATATATGAACCTGGGACATAAGCAGATTATGGGCATTTAGAATGGTTTGTTATCATAATATTCTGTGCAGCATATTGCAAACTTGTGTTGGCCAGTTTTAAACATGCTGTTGAAGATCATAGTTAATTCTGCTGATTTATGGTAATTCTGTGGCGCTATCACATGTGGCATCAGAAACACTAACAAGCTTAGCATAAGCTTCTGCTGAAACCTTATGAGGTTTGAATTCCTGGAACGACTGCGGACGGTGGCGCAAAAAATCTCACTTCAGCAGAAATGGGACGATCCCGGCTCTAAAAATTAGTGCTACTGCATATGGGGTTTTTTTTGCAAGGGAAGGTAGTCTGGGCCTTGCTGGAAAAAAATGCCATGTTTATACATTTGGGGAAAGTCAACTCTTTTTCACTGTAATCATTACTGCGCTGAATTTTGCATGAGTTAGTACATCTTTATTTTATTAAAAATAGCAGACAGGTTGTGTTATTGTGCTATTTGTGTTATTTGAAGACACCTCAAATTACAAGGCATTATTGCTTTTCTAAGAACAACAACAACAAAAACAATATCAAAATATATTTACTGAAGGAGCAACCTGAACAATATCTAAAGATCAATCAATAGATCACTTTTATTTATATAGAGCTTTTAACAATACAGATTGTGGCAAAGCACTGAACGTTTTCTAAAAGGAGAATAGAGTGATGGTAATGTATTATGACGAGAATTAAACAGTTTATTTATCAAATGCAGAGACGGTCTCTGTAATCAAAACAAAGATAATCACTAGAAATCAGGTGTCCCCAACTAAGCAAGCCAGAGGCGACAGTGGCAAGGAAGCAAAACCACATCCATGAGAGAATGGGGAAAAAAAACCTTGGGAGAACCAGGCTTAGCTGGGGCCAGTTCTCCTCTGGCCGGACGCCCAGCACCTAATTTCCTGTTCAATTTAAAGCACATGTCAGTTTGTGTAAAGGACTTAAAGTGTGTGTGTTTGTGTGCATCTGGTTCCGGCGATCTGTCCACGGAGCTCATCTAGGTGTTCTTGTCTCCAATGAAGATCATCTCTTTGTGCTGGTACACCATCTAATCTGGATATGGAATGGGGAATAGAGTAAGAGAGAGACAGACTGATATTAGCGTAGATGCCATTTTTTATGATGTAACAAGTAAATTTTTTGTTAAGGGGAGTGTTAATGGTTCAGGCTGATCTAATTAATGCAGCCTAGTGTTGTCACGGCACCAAAATGTCAGTATTCGGTACCAATACAAGTGAAAATCCACGGTTCTCTGTACCAATTTCGGTACCAAAGCAAAACATAAAAACACTTTTATTTAATCAAACAGCAAAAATATATTTCATAGCCTAGAACTTTTCTGATGGACTAATTTTAAAGATACAAACATTAACCATACATTTGTTCTCTAACACACATATTTTGGCTACAC
>JAUCNO010001290.1:1611472-1626798 GCA_032353835.1 Enteromius viviparus
TCCAATAAATACTGTTGACTTTTACTCACCTGTGTCAGACCCTTCCGTTACAGAATGTTTATTGCATATTTTAGTTTAATGAGTCACCATGATGGTGTTTAGTGTTTGTGTGAATGACACTGAGCACCTTCTATGTATGTTTATATTTAAAAGCTGCTTGTAATGGGATTTGGTTCATCACATGACTTTCTCATTTGGTGCTTTTCCAAGGAACAAAATAGATTACAGTACTTATAATATGTTGTATATTTTAGTAATAGGTTGGTATATTAACATTATATCAGTTAATACGGTTTATAATCAGAAATTATGGTATTTAACTGTAAATTTAACTTAAAACTGTAAAACAAAGAATATTGTTACTGTATTTTTAACAGGGTTTATTCCAGCAACCAAAGCTGACGTTTTTTTACCGTGTTTTTACAATGTATTTGTAACTAATTGAATACCTATATTTGAATGATTGTTTAAAATGTGTCTTAAGTAATTAAAGAAGTCTCTTCTGCTCACTAATCTATTTAACATTGTATACATATAAAACACAGAAACTTTCAATTATTCTTCGCTATCTGAATAAATCTAAAAATGTAATGTATTCCTGTGATCAAATCTACATTTTCAGCATCATTACAGTACTTCAGTCTTCAGTGTTACGTGATCCTTCACAAATCAGTCCAATATGCTTATTTGCTGCTCAAGAAACATTTCAGATTATTATCATTCATTTATACAGTTGTGCTGCCAAATATTTTTATTAATTAATGTTTTTTTTCTTTTTCTTCCAGCATCCTTAATACATTTCTTAAAACAGTTGAACAGTAGTGTATATGGATGTACTGAAATGACCCTTCTCACAAACTCTGTTGTCTGTGGAGAAATTCACGACGATGAGGAAACAAACAAGCGTTCGCTGTACATTACTAATAGACATAAATTCTCGTAATTAACAATACGTATTAGCATAAGCCCAGGCTGGGAAATTGTTGTCTCGCAGGTTCGGCTTGATTTGGGCCACTGCTAAACTTCAAACCGCTTCTTTGAAAGCCAGCGTGTGAACAAACAAATAATTGGGACGTGGTAATGACTGCACTCTCGGTGGAAATACTGGCAGTCTGGTGATCCCGCAGCGCCTCGCAACAGCGTAATTAGATTATTTACATGGCCGGCCTGCGCTAACCTGATTAGCACACATGCTACCTCTCCTGCCTGTCTGTAAATGCCTAGGTGACTAGTTAACGTCCCACCAGTTTGTAATAAGCTTGTGCTTAGGTTAGCCTATTAGCGCTAAAGCATGGTATTAGCTGGCTATGATCTGTTTGTCCGTCAGTGTTAGCGCTGGCAGCTGTTGGTTGGCACTAAACAGGCTAGCGTGTCAAACAACAGAACAGCAGAAACGTAAACCCTTCATTAGAATTCAGCTAATCCAGTGCTGAAATAACGCCAAATATTAGCTCCATCAAACACCTCTCAACTAGGATCATTACAGAGGTGCATTAGCATTTAGCTTGTAAATAGGAGGCAAGTAAGATTAAAAGTACTCTTAAAAGTGCCCATCACAAAGTGGAGGTGTGTCATATAGCACTTCTTTTCTCCAAAGTCATGATAAATTTGCAGGGACGGGTGTGACAATTGAGACACTGCAAAAAAATCTGGATTTTTGTGTTGTTTTCAGTCACAGATCCTAAACCTCCCTAACTGAGAAGGATGGTTTAAGTAAAAAAGAGAAATTGTGATAATTTCTTTTTCAAAATATTTTATAGAAAAAAAATTAAATTGTTCTTTTGATAATACGACAAAAAATAGTACAGAAACAGTTTTCAAGATAAAATGTAAAATATTTAAATAATCATGACATTTTTTTTCTTGTAAAACAGACTAATATACTATTACACTTACTATAATATACATATACTTATATATACATATACTTATATATACACTTTCAATGCTTACAATTTTGACTTAGTTGGCGAAAACACTTTTTGAAAGTTTATGTGTAATTTTTTTTTTTTATTACATTAGTTATAATGATGGACTGTATTAACATAATGGGTGATTTCATGATTAATGGCAACCGCAGTAATAATATATTTTAATATTTATTAATTTGTTACACCTTTATAAAGTATAATAAATTATAACATGACAAACTACAATTTTTTTATGTATAATGCAATACATTCTTTAACATATAGGACTTAAAAAAAGGGTTGTAAAAATAAATTTCACATACACTTATGAAGAATATATATATATATATATACTGCATATATATACAGTAGTCAACATTTGAAGTGTACCACAACCTTTCATCAAAGTTCTAATGTGTATAAGTTCTTGTTTTAGGACAACTTGATTGAATTTTTTGATCCACTTCAGATGTTGACTACTGTACATATACATATATATTCGTATAAAGAACAGTTTGAAATTTTATAATAGAAAAACACAATATGCTTAAATATTTTGTATCTTACTTTTTTATTTATTTCTTTTAGTTTTTACAGTGTATAATAATACAATACTTATTATACCCTGCATAAAGGCATGAAGGCAAGTAATGAGACTTCTTTATTTATTTATTTAAGCATAAAAATAACTACAGTAAATTTTGTGATATTTTTGCTTAAAAACATGACAAGTGATCAGAAAAAATACATTAATTTAAATTTCTTTGTTTGTTTGTATTTCTGGAGAAGACATAAATTATGATTCTGAAAGTGATTTTTGTTTCAGGATCCTCTTTACATAAAGAGAGCTGTTTGTTCTCCTTCAGAGCAGGAGGGATCGAATGCCTCTCCTGCCACAGAGGGCCGAGAAATAAACTGTTTACGTCACGCCTGCCCTTCATAACTTTGTCTCTTTAGGAGGGGACGCACTCGGGGGACGAACCAACCGGAATGGGAGTGGAGATTAAGGAGACAGCGTCTTGGAGCTAAAGGAGGAGACAAACTCTGAGGACACATATGAAACTAAAAGACACACAAGGAATTTCAATGAGGAATGAGTAACGGCCTACTTTTTGCTTTCTTGTTTTAAAGCGATGGTAAGCCTTTTTGTTGTTGTTTTAGAACACTGCATATATAATGTCCTTACTACTGCATATTATATTTCCCAGTATACATATGGCCAATAAATGTGGCAAAACTCAGTGCTGACTCTATAAATACGTATGTAGGCAAATCTAAATAAACTAATGCTAACAATTTTTCATATTGACATTTACAATTAAATTTTATTGTATTAACATTTTTAGCTAAATATATGTATTTTTTTCTCTTTTAATTTATTACTTTTTATTAAATGTGATTCGCCCATAAGCACTACTGTTATGTTTGCAGTTCCACTTAGCATTGCTAGTGGCGCAAAAAAATACTATAACCAGACTCTAAAAACTCCACTCTTTCTGTTTTCACCAAAGCAAGATTTTTATCATTTAAACATATGGCCACTTACAGCTCATCTACAAAGACAGAGAAAAAAACACCATCTCCTACACAGTTTTATCAATGTCTTTTGTCCATGCTAGAATTTCAGTGCAGTAATAAACCATAACTCCAGCAACCAGCTCCCTGCCATCTGAGCCTGTCTCGCTCCAGAGTGTCTGAGAATGAAACCAGAGTATTTTGTTTCTCTTCTGCTGTCTGTAATTTTGTTTTGATATCCACCTGCTGTCACCACTCTTGTGCATCATCCTTTACATGTGCCATGCAAGTATCGGGTGGGAGATAATGGCTCCCCCAACCGCATGTAAATACAACCACCACAATGAAAAGACCAGAAAGAGGGGGGAAAAAACAGAAGTGCAATTTGCCTGAACAGAACCACAAGTGCCTTTCTATTGAATAATACATTCTCCACCCCAGAGTGCCCATTTGCTTCCTGAGCTTTCTCGTTATTATGAAAGAAAAGGCGTTCGGGCTCTTGGAGGAGGGTGTGGGATCTGGTCGGCCCTGGATTGCAGGAGCTGTGCTCGGGCTTTAGTTCGCAAGCGTTGCTCTGTCTCCGGGGACTGGGAGCTGAGAGGATTAAATGGATGGCATATCAGTACAAAATTCAGATCAAAAGGCTAAGTTGGGCCAGTTAAAGGGTTGTGGCCCTGAAGACCAAAGGGATTTCAAAGCCTCCTCGTTTAACAGGAACCCTTTTTTATCAGCAGCCACCCATCGTGTTGGATGTTGAAGCATGAAAATGGTCATATAGATAGAGCTTTGTTTTAGGCTTTGCGGCTATACGTGGACAGGCGAGTCTATATTGATCCTCCTCTGGTTCTCTAGGGACGTCTCGGAGATAAAACAAACGTTACAGAAACGTCTATGCTCGGGCAATAGGCCTATTAGACTTTATATTATTATTAAATAAATGCATATAGAAATTCATTATTATATTTACAAGAAAATTAAATATTATGTAATAAAGTAGTAATTAGCATGTAATAAAGTAGTAATTAGCGTGTAATAAAGCAGTAATAGAGTATTTTAAAACAGGAACTATACATTTTTTATAGCTTCTGAAAAATAGAGTGAGTAGATTTGAATGTACAAAAGTTGCTAGGGTGTTCTGGATCATTGTCAAAGTGTGTTTGAAGCAGATGTTACAGCATTGCTAAGGTATTCTGGGTAGATATGAGGTTGTTGCCAACCATCAAGTCTATGATTTTCCATTCTGCCTGTATGCGAATGAAGTATCAATTTTGTATGAATT
Organism: Enteromius viviparus; assembly: GCA_032353835.1. Classification (NCBI taxonomy): domain Eukaryota; kingdom Metazoa; phylum Chordata; class Actinopteri; order Cypriniformes; family Cyprinidae; genus Enteromius; species Enteromius viviparus. Next base: position 1,616,177 of record JAUCNO010001290.1, read on the forward strand.
TGTTCAATGCGATGTAAAAATAATTAATAAATAAGCATTAAGCTCCATCCTTGGACCTAAGAATACACTCTTAAAAATTAAGGTGCTCCACAATGCCAAGGAAGAGCCTTTTGTTGTCTAAATGGTTCCATAAAGAACCTTTAACAGCTGAAGAACTTTTCTGTTTCACAAAATCTTCTTCAGATTATAAAAGGTAGGGAAGAGATGTTTCTTTAAATAACTTTTGACTGAATGGGTCTTTGTGGAATCAAAAATTCTTTTAAGCACCTTTATTATTAATTATAGTCTATAATTCTGCTGATGTATACAAATCAGTCAATTATTATGTAACATAGTAGTAGGAATCAAATCTATAAGGTGTTTTAAAACAAGAAGTACAGAATTAGTATTATACTTACGTAGTCTTTTTTTTTTCTCCTAAACAACAACAAAAAGTTTCTAGGGTGTTGTCATAGTATGTTTTATTGACATATTTTTACATTATCAGGTTGCTACAGTAGTTGCTGCGCCCTTCTTAGTGTATTCTAGGTAGTTACCAGGTGGTCACTTACTGGGCAAACCCCAAGTCTCTACAATAATTCACACCTGATCTTATGACAAAAAAAAACAAACATATTTTATGAGGTAACACTTTACAATAATTTTCATTAGTTAACGTTACCAACATTTTTAAGCAACATTTCTACAGCATCATTCTTAGTTAACGTTAATTTCAGCATTTACTAATGCATTATGAAATTTTTGTTTGTTAACATTAGTTAATGCACTGTGAACTAACATGAACTAGCAAAGAACGGCTGTATTTATGTTAACTAATCCATTTTTACCCTGAACTCTATAACATGTAAAATAGCCCTTTTTCAAAAAATTTGAAAAAGATTTGATGTAATATAATAGTTATTATCGTGTAATGCAATAGTAATTATCATGTAATGCTTTGAATGCTTTGCAAACCCTAAAAAATGCACAAATTCAGTTGTCATTCATATCCATTAACCAAACCAGTGCTTAATCGATAATAACCCTCATGAACAATAATAATGGTTATGCTTGACTTCGCAAACATGACTTAAAATGAATGAATGTATCATATATACTGTATATGCTGTTATATAAGGATGATATTGTGAGACTGATTTAATTGGCTGAAGTCAAGTCTGTAGCATTACTGCAGCTCTTGGCCTCGGCTCATGTTGTTCTACACGTCTGACCTGCAGTTCACTTGCTGGTCACCACTAATCCTCATGTTAATGCCAACGACAGGAAGTGAGAGGAGTTTTTTTTTTTAAAGAGCTTTCACTGCTTTCCTCTGTTTGTGGTACTTGGAACGATTTAAACTACTTCCTCTGTGAGACACAATGACACAAGGCTGTTCAGCCTGACTGCACCTTGGCTTAAAAGAACATATTCAGGCTTTGACTGACTAGTTGCTCTTAATACTCCAAACAGAGCGTTATTTCTAGACTCTGGAATAGCGATGGGATTCATAAGGATTCTGTTCTAATGCTGACTTTGATTCCAGTTCCACAATTTTTGATTTCTCAATTATACTTTTGGGGCTAGACAAAAAAATCCTAAACAACACTAAATATTTGTTTAAGGACTAAAACAACAAAACTATTCTGAATGTGCCATCTGAACAGCCAGTAAGTAACTGCACTAATTTTGGCTTCAAAAGCTTAAGGACTTTTGCCTTTTAAGTACATAAATTAAAAAAACTGTATATTTATATTTGTATATATATTTATAAAATAATAAACATTAACATTCTATTGTGCTCTTGTCTTTTTTAACTCAAGGATGAGTAATTTGCGAACACTTCAACTTGATATAAAATATAGCTTTTTGTGTGTTCCAACACAATCTTGTAATTCATGACTATTATTATAGATATATAATCTATAGGTATATAATCTAAATCTCTCAATGGATCGTAAAGCAGATCGGTCTGAAACATACAAATGAGATCATGTGAAATCAAACGAATTCGCCTACCAATTCAGCATAACGAAAAATAGTTCCGAATTGCAATACGGCTGGTTAATAAAAGGTTGGTGCTCTATCATGTTGGAAAGATCAATCCCAACCCTAAACCAATAGTTTTAGTAAATGCAAAAGTGATATAAATACACATATTCATATAAAAGTGTACTTTTAATTTCCTTCTATGTGAGTTTGAGCTGTTTCGCAGAATTCATACCAGCAACATTAAAATAGTTTTGAAGCCATAACATAAAATTATGCAACAATTGAGTAAAATTGTGGCTTTCTTAAGCAAAACTTACAAATTTGCCATAATAGCACATAATAGTAACATGTATTATGCAGAGACGCTGTATATTTGTGCCACAGTTCTGCCACTGAGTAGAAATTACTGACATGTAATTGGAAATAACAATCTTCTGCACCTGATATTGCTATCTAATATCTCTCCCAGCCTCTTTAGTATGGCATAAACCTCATCACTGCTGATTCTGGACTTGTTTCAGTGTCGGATTAAAATTTTTATCAATTATCACTCCCATCAGGAATGAGCACTCCATTTCCTCTCCCGCTAATTGAATCATTGAATAATTTCTGCTTCCTTAGGAGATGCAGGCGTTTGCAAACAGTGCCATTTCGTTTCCTCCGGAGCCTTCTCGATTGCCAGATATGTTTATTAATTTTCCCGACCCCTGGTGTTTGGAGGCTGCACAGAGAACTGTCACATGCAGCCATGAGCCCATCTCACCAGGAGATCTCTCTATTACAGATAAACGGGTACACAGGAGAGGGGACAAAATTATAAAAAAAAAATTAAGAGCTCCCTATCTATCTATCTGTCCGAATGATAAAGAACGCCTTCATTGGGTCCTCTCAAGAAAAGCTTGAGCTAAATTTATTGGAACAGCAAAAACATAAATGAGAGTAAATGAGAAAGGGGTTCACATACTTTTGACCATATAGTCTATCTATGCACAATAATTACAACGCAGTGCTATATGAAAGTAATGTATAAACTACTGAACTATACTGAAGGCACAGCGTTCATTCACACCGCATAATCATCTACAGTTGTAGTAAACTCTATCTACCCTGTTCACCAGTGTCCTTATCCATACCTCATGCTTCAGAAACTCCTGTAGTTAATCAGCTGTGGCCGCTGCACTGATGACCGTGATGATGATGATACTTAGATGAGGAATGTATCCCAGCAATCAAAGCTCTCAGTGGAGTGTGGTGAGACTGTCAGCACGGGGTTATTGGACAGTCTATTGCTTTAGTGACACGAGCCAATGGAGCTCAGAGCTCAGATGGACAATGTGCCACTATGTTCCTGCAACTTTCTCTGTTCAGCGCCATAACTGTTGTAATTACATCCAACAGACCTCAGATCAGCACAGGAGGTTCTAACACATTTCCACTGACAAGCAGTCAACGTTTCCAGGTTCCCTTAAGAAGATGACATGTCATCATCATGAAATTAAATGTTTGGTGTTTGATATCTTTAAATGGCAGCACTAAACAGAAAACACTAACCTCCATGTAAAGAAATCCAGGTGATCTGAGAAAAAAAAAAAAGAGTGGGAGAGAGGACGTGTGCACTGGAAATGAAAAAAAAAATCTTTTACCCATAAGCCATTCAGCTAACAGTGTATGAGAGAGAAGATCACTGGTTTAAGATGGAAGTGGGTGCTTGGTGCTGCGAGGACTCAGATATGTAATTTTGAGGCCGAGTAATAGTGAGAGTGTCTCACATCACAAGCCTCCTATCGCGAGGCTGTGAAATTTGCAGTCTCTGTGTCTTGGATCCAATTCATCACTGTTCTAGGATGTCCTGTAGATACATTCTTCAATTATTTTTTCCCACTTTAATGTGCCAACAGTAAATCAATATTAGTCAACCAATGTAATTGCTCCTCGTGAAATAAAACACATTCGATAGTATGAGAAAAAAAATCAAAGAGGAGATAAATTGTCCCCAGGCCTGTTGAGAATTTGCATTTCTTACTGTACACTTAGGGCAGCTTCTATGATTTGACACAACAGTTACAGCTGCTGAATCTTGCTTTTTAGAGAAGCACGCAGAGGATTCAGTATAGTTTGATTGAAGCAACATCACTGCACTTCATAATTGTTAGAACAACAATGTATGGTAAAAAAAACATGGAAAATCATAAGGGTGGTGGATTTTTCTGTGCTATCTCACGTCCAACTTATATGTTATTTTATGCAAAAATTCATACTACAACTTTTAACATTTTATGTGGGGGGTAAAGGGGGGTTGTCAATATCAAAAAGTTTACACATCATGTAATATGTATGCGTTTTCCCAAAAAATACAAGTCAGGTTGTATGAATTTGTACAAATTATCCGTCTGTACCAAATATGAACAAATTGCAGTGATATCTGGTTGGAATTTTACAAACTGCTGAACTATACATTTTAAATATTTTACATACAAAATAAAAAAAATTTTGAACATCTTTTGTGCAATATTTGGACAATAAAGACTTACTAAAAAATAAAACTATGGTCAATGTCCATGACATAATATATATGTAATTTTTGTGTAGTATATATATATATATATATATATATACTGTATATAAACAATAATAATAATAAAATATAATTTTTATTTCAAACATTGTATTAATAAATAAAATAAACTATTTTTAAAAATTACAGTGAATCTTTAGTACAGTAAGTAAATATTTTTTTTTTACTCCTTTATGTTTCCCTTATGAGAGACAAGTCTAATTTAGGCCAAAACACACACACACACGCACACACAGGCAGGCAGAGAGGAGGGTTTCGTTTGGTGAGAGATCTCGCTTATCCAGCTTCTTGGGTGAAGAAAGCATTGCTGTCTGGCAGACAGCTCAGGTAGTTTTGTTGGGCCCGAGCCTGCAAACCGATGCCAAGAAACCTAATCCTATTAATAAAACAAAAATCAAAGCAAACACGACAGTGCTAACCTCTGTTCGCCCTCCTGGCTCGACCCAAACGCTCACTGGAATCTTAAAAGCCAGTCCTGAACAAGCTCCGACGGAGCGTTTTCAAAACTTTGCGTGCCGCAGAGAGACCCAGGTGAGAAGAGTAGATTTGGATATATGACACACACCTAACAGAATGTAAGCGCAGCACACTAAACCATGGAAAATAAGGAACACGGAAACATAAATACATATAATGTACGTCAACTACAAATTTGACAAATTGAGTGCTACTAAATACATTTTCCTTCTAGCCAACTGTATTTGAAATACCACATGCAAACAGTCCTAATCCTTGCGGTAAAAGATCAGACGGTTTCATGTCAGACTCTTTCAAATGTATGCAAACAAGTCCAGTTGAAACTAGTCAAGTTCAACACTAGAGTAGAGCACATATGAAAAGATAAGCCAGCCTTAATGGCGCAAACTCGGCCCTCCTGTGCTATCAGCTTCAACTTTTTGAAATAGTTCACGGTAGATAGAGAGAGCTTATCTCACTGTCTGTTCTGTTGTGTGCTCACCCTCAGAGTAGTGAAACACAGGAATGTTTCGGAAAAGGCTCACCTGTTGAAATGCAATGACAGTTCGAACAGAATCATTGAGCAAATCACTCCAGCTTGTGTGGAAAACTATGGAAGTAGGAATACAGGTGTGTGGGTCAAAAAACCATACAATATAGTATCACCGTTTTACAAGGTTTATTATTAGACTTTGCCTCCAAAAATAAGGAACAGTTAATTTTTTTTTAAATCAGATTTAGAGAAATGTAGCATCACTTGCTTACCAATGAATGTGAATGGGTGCCGTCAGAATGAGAGTGCAAACAGCTGATGAAAACATCACAATAATCCATAAGTTACCCACAACCCTCTAGTGGTAACCAGTTAATGTCTCATGAAGTTAAAAGCTATGTGTAAGTAAAAAAATCCATCTTAAAGACGTTTTAAAACGAAAATCCGTAATCCATAATAATGCTTCGTCTAGGGAATAAAGCAGTCTGGTCTGAATCAGAAGAGAAATCTGGACAGATCATATACCATTTACGAGCCAAAACAGTCCTAAACAACAAATATGTGTGTGCATTAAATACTCTTGCATTTTACAGTTAGCGTCAAATTAAAATTAAATGGCTGCCTTCGCGACTCTGTGGTCGCACAAAAACATTTCACTGCATATTGTACTTTGTATGATTGTGTATGTGACAATAAATTTGATTCTGATTCTGAAAATGTATGTCAATATTGCACGTTTTATTGTATGAGCGTAAATATTTATACTAAAGCAAATGAGATCTGGTGCTGTTGTACTATCTACGGAATTTGTCTTTGTGATGAAGTTTTGGTAACACTTTATTTTACAGTGTTGTGGTTACAAATGCTACATGCACTTACTGTATTATAGCAATAACAGTGAATTATGCATAATTACACACAACAAACCATAAACCAAACTCTAATCATAAACCACACTGTATAGTAAGTACAAGTTGTTAATTAACAATACGCAATACTTAATAATAGTATAATTACAGTGTAACAAGGACACATTAAAGTGTTAACAAGTTGTTTTTTTTTTTTTTCTTCAGTGGAGGGGGTGGTTGGGGCAGGATATAGATACAGAGTAAATGTTGTTACTTTAACGGATATTTTATTGTAAGGGTAAATTTAGCCTAGCTGGAGTTCATTTTAATATATTTTGCAAATTAGCACTTTTTTTTTACTCCCAAACAAAGCAAAACAAAACTGAACAAAACGGAAACACTTCAGAATAGGGGTCCAAAATAATGCATTAGTTAACCATTAATTAATGGTTAATTTGTTCACAATTAAGCATTAGTTGTAGCATTTAAATCATTAATTACTAGTGTGTTTTTGCTCAACCAATGCTTGAGCAAAAATGCATTTTGCTCAAGCATTAGTTGAGCAAAACACACTAGTAATTAATTATTAACTTAACATTTTAATCATTAATTAGTAGTGTGTTTTTGCTCAACTAATGCTTAATTGTGAACAAATTAACCATTAATTAATGCTTAACTAATGCATTATTTTGGACCCCTATTCTGAAGCGTTACAAACAAAACAAAGCAAAACAAAACAAAACAAGGACAGTTGAGAAATTTACAGTATTTGAAAACAGTTTGAGATCAGGAACACTAGAAGAGACGTGTGGGAATAAACATCTCAAAATAGACCAAATTCTGGTTTCTCTCCATTTAATCTCAATACTGTTTAGAGGAAACATCTCTTAAATTAAAAGTAAAGTGTTTTTTTTACTCATTCTATATAAACCTTAAACATCCATGGAACCTTATAAAAATACAGAAAAGGTTCTTTAGATTTTTAAAATGTTCTTTAAAATGGTTCTTTTAGGAACTGTTTACTGAAACAACTTCTTTCGATGGGATCGCTGCCAAACTCTTGCAACCTTTAGAGTTTACACAGGTTTTTCTTTCCTATTAGTATAAAGAGTCTAGCATGATATCACATTAAATCTCACCCATTTAAAACAATATCCGTATCACAATCAACAGATGAAACATTTTCCCCTATAAACCTTTTCTAATTTGACACCAGTGAAAGCACGAGCATGTTTACAGAGATTAAGTTGTAGAAGAGCTGAATCACAATGCTTCTTTAGGGGCCCTAACTGATTCTACCCATCAGACCTTCCGCTGGCAGTCTAATGCAAACATTTGGTTAGATCTGGAGTTGTGTCTCTTTCTCTTTTCACGCTGAAGAAAGTCAAGACAACAGTTTAGATGTGCGCTATCTCTGCTCCCCTTCACTGTTGTTTCTTGGAGGGACACCTGCTAAAAGACACATTCAGCTGGACCCGATTGAAAAGCATGCATGAAGGCCATGAAAATCGGCTTTTGTCTTATCTAATGAATATGTCCTTATGGTGAGAAAGAGCATAGGGCTTGGGCCCTGGAGGGGTGCTGAACCGTCCCGCACATGAATGGCAGCAGAGGAGGGAAGTGTGCCTTTGTAAAGGAGTTGGCGTATGGGGGAGTCTCCACATGCGCCGAAGGAAGTGGTAATTAATGGATAGTGAGTGACTCTCCATGAATGGGATGCTGACAATAGAGAAACGTTAAAGCTGAGCTAGGAGAGACTGAAAGGGAGAGTGGAAAGTTCAAAGATGGCCGCCACTCGCGAAGCCCCCATGATCCTCTCTGCCCTCGCCTTTATGATCAGCTGTAGAGTTTGTTTTGTGCCTGTGGTGATCAAACAATAGGGTTCACTTGATGCATTTTTACTGAGCCACCCATAAATTCGGTCATAATTCAGTAAGTACTCGCTCACAAAATAAAATTAGTCACACTTGTGTTGTTGGGATTGTTTTACTTTTGGAAAACACAAAAGGAGTAACATGAATAAAAACAAACGCTGCTCTTTCACATAAAAAAAATATTCTATTATTTGCATACTGTATTCAACAGCTTTAAGATTGACTCCCTATTTACAATACACTGTGCAAAAGTCTTAGGCCACTAGTATTTCAGCAACAAAAAAAATGGTTTTATGTGGGTTATTTCTATCTTTTGCGGTAGCGTGTCAGTTGTAAATATCAGTTTATATTTCCAAACATTATTTTTGTAATTAATTGTAATAATGCTGTGAGATTATTGTCTGACAACAGCCAGTGCTCCACACAGAGATCTGATCTGATCATCATCAGTCTGTCTGGAATCACAAGAAGAAACAGAAGAAACTGAGACAGACTCAATCCAGAAGAACTGTGGAGAACAACGTCTCCAAGAAGAAAAACCCAAAAACCTAAAAGTGGACTTTTGCACATTACTGTACATAATCTAAATAAGATCAAGATATGTATTAAGTAACTACTAGGGTCAAGTTTGCTTCTATGGTGGCTTTAAAAATGATAAGAGGAGACAGCAAAACTTTTTTTTGTCCTGTCTCTGAATTCTTTACAACTTCCGACCTGGGGTGGGAGAGAAAAAAAAAAAAAAAAAAAAAACAAGTACTGAAGACAGGATTTACTGCTCGGTTTGTAACTCATAGTGACCATAAAGTTCACACATATCATCGACATACCCTGACGAATAGAAACCACACAGCAGGCCCTCCCTCACGCTGACACCAACACAGGTGGACCCCCAGAAGAGTGAGCGCACGTTAACATGGAGAAAACACGAGGATCGGTCATGAGATGTGGGGGTGGTGGAAAAAGGTGGAGGTCTTTTTTGTGAGTCCCTGACGATGGCTGTAATGCCAAAAACCACAAGTTAGGAATTGCCAGGAAAGACGTTGCTATAGCAACAGGGTTTTTTTTAGACAGGATGTCAGACCGGACAATAGCCAAGCCTCAACTTTCCCACCAAATTCTTTTCATTCACATTGGGCGTCAAACATCATCATAACAAAGCCAGCATTACTTATTCAGTCTGTTTGTTTATAACTCCTTTCACTGGTTTCTTGAATTTTAATGGATTGTAACGCACTTGAAAAAAAAAAACAGCATTATTGATTCTGAAGACAATGGACAAAAACTAGAGTGAATGACAGGAGAAACACTCTTTGTGGTTTCAAGCATAATAGCAACAGCACCAGACAGAAGGTTGTGTCTGAAGTAATGACCTTCTCATGCACAAGCCCACTTTATTCTGCAGCTCAGCACTTTGTCCAAAACTGACATTATAACACACCAAGAATAAAACGTCAATGTTTCACCTCAGTAAATTTCACACCCCAATCAATAGACATCCTGTGATTAATTCAAGCAATCTAAGTCTTGTGAGTTGATTCTCAACAAGGTAAATGTGCATTTATCAATTAACATTGAACAATCTTTTTTTTCACCCAGCTTTTTGAACTGCTACACATTTCACTATGAGATCCAAATTACATTGATATGATCATGAAGAGCAGAAATAGTCAAAATTGATATTAAAAAGGTTGTGTTGTTGCAAAGAATTCCACATAATGGTCCAAAAGTTAAGAGGAAAAAAAACAACTATTAAAGGGATAGTTCTCCCCAAAAATTCAAATTATCCAATGATTCTTCACCCTTAAGCCATCCTCGATGTATATGACTTTCTTTCAGGTGAAAACAATTGGAGTTATATTAAGAAAAGTTTCTGGCTCTTAAAAGCATTATAATGGCAGTTAATGTTGGTTGAGATTTTGAAGTCCAATAAATCCATCATAAAAAGAAAAGTGCTCCACACTTCTCCATGGAGTTAATAAAGGCATTCTGTGAGCAAAGTGTGTAAGAAAAATATCGACATTTACAACTTTAGAACTTTTAGTTAGCTTCCGCTAACTGCTGTATGCCCACATTGAAATCCTGTAATAAAAAAAAATAAAAACACCTAATTTTGTACTAGACTAGTGATTCAAACATGACGATAATGCACATCTCGTCAGTAAAGCTGGTTCTTTGATTAGCACTAAATCTCCATTACCTATTTTTAAAATGGAACAGCACTTAATACACTGAGCTGTAGATCACTGACAAGCAACGCATTATCAAGGCGAAGGCGATTGATTTGCAATCATGACCATGATACTGCGTAGCTCGTCAGTGATCTACGGCTCTGTGGGTGTTTCTCAATGTCAAGGATACTTCCTTGGCAGGACTGGTCCTTCCAAGTCACTTCCTTCAGAGGCTAGGCG
>JAUCNO010001290.1:1634720-1651592 GCA_032353835.1 Enteromius viviparus
AAATTTTAGACTCGCAAAAAAAGAAAGCAGAAAGGAGAGCAAAACTTGTGGTTTCGCGATGAAAAGTGTTTGAAGTGTGCAAAGAAAAATGAAGATTGTAAAGAAAAGTACATGCACTGCAAAGACTTTTGTTATCAATTTCCTTTTTTTTTAGATTTAAGAAGACTTTAAGAAAATATTTTGTTTTACTCTCAAACACAGTATTTTTGTTTGAATAATAAAGACACAAAAATAACCCCATAATAGTACATTATTTTAATAAGAGATGGTAATAGGACTGACACATTAACCTGGGCGTACTAACTGTTTTTATCACTTGTCTATTTGGATTTATTTGGACATCTGTCCTTTGGGGATAGCCTTTACGTACACCACAGTCCTCATAACTTGATTTCATTCATACTGCCTCTTTAGCATTTTGAACTGTAAACTCTGTTTCTGGTGGCAGTATTTGAATGAGATTCTTCAGGAGCACAAGCAGCCTATTGTGTCCACCGTCTCCCCCGCAGACGTTCATGCCGCCTTCAACACCATCGTCACCAGGATTCAACGATTGTAAGCCTCACTGTGCCCGCAGACTACACAAATAAATCCTAGCATGCTTTATAAGTTAGACAATAAATTGAGTGGGTATTTTTGTAAAGACTTAAGTATGATTTTTTGCATCTCTGATGTTTGTCATTGTGTCAGCTGCAACTGTAACGCACAGACACCACCCACCATTAAAGTGGCAGTGGCAGGCGATCAGAGTTACCTCAGCACAGTTCTTCGCTGCTTTGTGGAGCAGCTCGCCAACAAGACGCCTGATTGGTTGAGCTACATTCGGTTTCTAGTCATTCCAGTTGGTGAGCAGAAAAAACTAAAACACATTCCAAAATTATCTCTCAAGATGCATTAATTTATTTGTTTTATTTGTGTATTTCATATATTTTTAGTATGGCTGTCAGTTTAATGTGTTAATATTAATTAGATACGGCGCACTGGCCTCCATAACTGTACATCTTCTTATATTATATTCAGTGTACTGTTGACAAATAAGATCCAGGGCAACAACTCCATAAATGTAGTTATGTGCTAAAATTCAAGATATTGGGGGATATTGAAGTTTTTGTCTTATATTCATATCATATGGCAATATAACACCAGCAGCAAGAGCAATATCACAGGAGTACTGTTTTTGTCACAAAGTGATTTGACACAACAGTTAATATTGTGTTTGTTTGTGCAATTTTGAAAATAAAAATATTACCTATAAAGTCACAGCAGAACACAGACACAATGATGTTTAGTTTCTGAATTAATTCAAGTTTTAAACAAATCATGTGAATCAACGATTCAAAGACTCATTTCTAAAGTGAGCACTTAACTGAATTTCTAAGGGAATCAACCGTTTGAACAATTCAACTCATGAAGACATTTAACTCCACCTGCTGGTGTTGTAAGTTTCATCTTTAGAGTATCATTTCATTTATTTAAAAAACAAAAATGATATTTAAGGTTACCCATCCTGATGTTGTTTCATACCTGATTGACTTTTTTTTACACAACATAAAGTAAGGAAATGTGAAAACTGATTAAAAAACTGAATGAAAAAAAAAATTGTTTTGGTTACCAGTGACTTTTAATACATAAACAAAAAATACTAATGTATTTCTCAAATTATCTTCTTTTATGTTGCATACTTTATGTTAGGCCTTTGTAGCCTTAACATTTAACACAATAATAGCTTTACATTATCTTTTGGGGAAATTTTCACAGCCTTATTTAGTTTGTGATTAATTAGATTATTTAATCACAGCACCCTGTAATTTTTTTATTAATTAGATTTCATGAGTTCCACCTTTCTCATTAGTAAACAAATACTGTAAGCATGTTTGGTGTGCTGTCCTGGGGGCAGGCTGGGAGTTCGGCGGACCCCAAAGCCTAGGTGGCGAGGGTTTGGCAGAGCCCGGTGTCCGGTCCTGATCCCCACGTGCCCCCCCAAAAAGTGAGATATTTGAGGACAGCAGCCAAACGTAGAGTGCCCCCCAAAAGAAGCAGAGATTAGGGGATGCTGGAAGATTGGGGAAGACATTGGGTTTCTTGCTAAGATATATGCGATGTATGATGAAAATGTAGATGTGGGTGTAAAAAAGGTGTTAGACCTAGGCTGGAGCCGTCCACGACAGTGGGTGCAAGAGCTCCGACTTCCGCAGTCTGCCATAAAGTGGATGTGAGTGCGCGTCTCTTGCTGGAGTGGTCCACACTCCAGTTCAAGCTGACCTACTGACAAAGTGGAGTTGTAAAAAAAACGCAGTCTCTGGCGGGAGCCGTCTACGATGGTGGATGCAAGATCTCCAACAGTTTTGCAGTCCTCCTACTACACAGAAGATGCACTGTGGCATCCCTTGCAGGAATGGTCCACGGCTGTGGGTGCAGTGGTCCGCATGCATGAAATAGCAGCGTATTTTGGACAACCTTCTCCGGCGGGAGCTGTCCACGATGGTGGGTGCAAGGGCTCCGACTTTTGAGGTTCGCTACTAAAACAGAGGGTGCATTGCGGCATCCCTTGCAGGAGCAGTCTACGATGATGGGTATAATGCTCCTTTTTGGGCAGTCCTCTGAAACAAGCATAGAGATGATCGATCCAAGCGGGAACCTATCCACAAGGGGAGGCCGTGGGGAATGGAGAGAAGAGATTACTGGCTTACTGACCTACTTTGGATGCCTTTAAGTAGTAGGGTAGTCTGGGCATTAGAAATTTGATCGAAGGGATGGCCCAACAGAAGTTTGTGGCAAAATTTAATTCCGTTTAATACCCTTTAATTGAACTGATTAGCAGTTTTTTTGCTAAATTTTGAAATGAAATAAAAGAGGTCATGGATCAAAGGGAAACATTGTGAAAGCGGAGGTTAAATTGGAGATGAAAAGATTTGGACATCTTCCAGGCGGATAGATAGGATTTTATGGTTCTAGGGGTGACTGCTTGGAGGATAGAATCGAGGGAAGCTTGAAGGAGGGGTCTTAAGAGATGGTTCATGGGAATATTAATTTTGAAAAGGGAGGAACCAGGGTTGGATGCATCTCTGCATTTGGGACCAGCATCCTGAATCAATATTTCTGAAATGAGAAACGAGAGAGAGTCAGCAATTTGGTTGTCTGGATTAGCCAAAATGTTAGAGGCTATTAGGATAATTCTGTCGACTTTCTCTTTTTAGGGGAAAAGTAAGAAATTTGAATTTCATGAGATTAAGAGGTGGATGCGATAGGGAATTTAGTAATTGTTTGTGAGAATCTAACAAATTGCTTCAAAGAGCCTGTCGAATATCTTTGGGCTACTTTTGCAGCCAAAAGTGAGGCGGACTGCGGAGTCAAAGATCTTGCTCCAGCGGATGCCGAAAAGTTGCCAGAAGTCGGGGTGAATGGGCGTAACTTTGGTTTTAATGACCTTTGCGAGCCATGCTCCGTGGCCGGCTTTTTTAATCATGGCTATTGCTTGGTCAATATTGTGGTAGTGGAGGGAGAATTCTTCGATTGGGATGAGGCTGTTAATGCTAGGGATGGCCGAATTATGGAGGGACGATAGATCGCTAATGAGTCGTTTTTTGCCTGACAATTTTCGGCAGGCAATACCAATTGGGCTGATTAGTAATGTATTGAAAGGAGGATTGGAAAAGGGGCCAATCATAAAATTGGCTTCCAACTCCTTTTTAAACTGAAGATCGACTGTCTCGGGTTCGGTCTTAGCGGACTGGAGATTGGGGCAGATGTGAGTTTGAGCAGGAAGACAGCTGACACCTAGGTGGAAACCTTGTTTAGAGAAAAGATAATTAGAGAAGTTAGGATCAGGGTGATATAAAAATTCATCAGCTAAATGAGGAACATTCACAGGAGTTGAAAGATACTGTTTAGAATTTTTATTAGCAGATTTAAAGACTGAGCAGATATAACGGGCATGGGCACCATGTATGCAAACATCATGAAAAACTGACAGCCCTATTTTATATATGTACTGTGTATATATATATATATATATATAGGATAATATGCTAATTCCAAAAGGTTTTATAGCTTTTTTATATATACCTCCCTCAGTAAATGTATGTGTCAGAAAAATTTAAACAGATTTTGTGACAGATTTTTCATATTTCTGTTTTTTGGCGGCTTACTGGGAGGATTCACACAATTCAATTAAAACATGTATTATGTTCCTAATAGAGTTATCACCCAGCTGGTGGGATTAGTTAGGCGCCAATTTGTAGTCATATCTGGTGTTTAGTAAATATTTATTTTGGATTTTGGTCTGAAGTGAAAGACAACTACTTTATTCTGTGATATTTCTTTAATGTGAGCAAATTGCACTTTGTTTTTGATCAGGTTGTCATCCACTGGCTAAGTACATCTCAACATTTGACAGTAAGTTTAATAACATCTTCATGGACGCCGGATGGAGGGACGTGTTCGGGAGGTTAGAAGCTCCTAATTCAGGTTAGCGTGTCTGCTAATATGGGCTCTTCAGATGACTTCATGCCAATGTTATCTAATTTGATGCTGGTACCTAATGGATGCCTTGTTTCAAAATTTCTACAGATAATATTGATGTGGCTGGACGTGTCTCACAGTATCTGGCTGGAGCCAATTTCTCCCACCAATTCCCAATTTCGGAAGCAATGCTCACCTATAAACAAAAAAGGTATGATCTTGTAATATGTGTGTGTGAGTGAAAAAATGTAATTAATGATGTGGCATGTGTCAGTTATACTTAAATGTAGTGTATGTTTGTTCACCATCTGGCCAAAATAAAGTATGTCCTAAGTCTAAATGCAAGGGGTTAATCTTACAAATTTGAACAAATGTCCAAGCCATATTTTACCCCAAAAGAAAAACTAATTGAATTGTATTTTAGTTCAAGAAAATTAAGCTTTTTTTTAACTATTACAAGATATTACATTACGTGCACAAAATTATTTATAACAGTAAAGTAGTGTTGCCACGGGTTGAAGCGACCCCCATTATGTGATATTTAGTTCCAAAAATAAAAATTTTATCAGAGGACTGCAATTGGGCTAGTTTTTGTCTTTTGTTGTAAAATTCTGGCATCCCTGCAGTAAAGAATTTAACATAAATTACCACTGACAATGACAAAAAGGCACAATTGTGCAGAGACACCGCATTTATATTCAGTTTGTTTTTGGGGTAAAATGTGGAAAGGACGTTTCTTATGAGTTTTGCTCAAATAATTATTATGGTTATCATAATCATTATCGTCAATTGGTTAGAACAGTAGATGAAACAATCAATGCACATGCATTTTCTTTTTTTTTTTATTATGTCACTCGTTTGTTTGACCTGGTTTTATTTTGTCATTGAGAAGTGGACGTGTGTTGAGAATGGCACAGTAACTGTTATGTTTTGGGTCTTTCCCTCCTTTTGTTTTGTTTTTGCCTACAAGGAAGAGAAGTTTGTATTTTGATTTTTACATCAGGTACCTAACCGTGTGTTTGGGTTTACGTTTTAATGTTTGCTGTGGTTTAAATCACTCATGCTCTCAGTATGTTAACCTCACACACTTGTCTGCGTGACTACTAGTTTTTGCTCACTGTGTGTTTTTCGTCTTCATAGTTCCGTCTTTTTGTGTCTTTAACTGATTTAGTTTGGTTTGAGTTTAACAGGTTTGAAGATAAGAGATGGTGACAAACGTTAAAAAGAGATGAGTGAATAAGAGTGGTTACAAATGTGATTTACACCTGAAAGTATGTTGATTCTGTTGAATGAGGGAGATTCTTTTTGAGGAAGAATGTTTGTCAGTACTTTTATATGATCAGTTTTCTCAATTCTCAATTACATTATCGTGATCAACTTATAAATAGTAAATGAAACATTAGATTTTATCCTATTGCTATAAAATAAACGCATGGTAGTTGCTTGTGTCCAAAGCGCTGGCTAAATGTCTTCTTATTAGAACAGGTTTTGAAATGATTTGGGAATAAAGGAACACAGAATCCTGTTTTTTACCGCTGGCAAACTGTGCTAAATTAGTCCTGTGAAAAGCAGATATCCAAATATTGGATGAATAACGAAGTACACGCACACACTGACTGGAACCTGTAATAGTCTGCAGAAGGACAAGCGCAAATACAGAAGGTCACACAACCAATTATCACTTTGAAGCAGTACAAAATAGAGAAAGATAAAGGGAGATATAGAGAGAGAAACCCAGGGGTACAAAAAGTGATAGAACACCTATAGAGGGACAACAAAGAGAAATAAATGAAGTGAGAATGGACAGCAGAGATTGTTGTGCCGCAGGTGTGCCATTAGACCACATTAAAATATCAACAATAACCGCAACCCTTCCACGACATCATTTTACAATCATTATTATCTGAAGCATCAGAGCAGAGCCTAAAATAAACGTTAAACGATGTTCAGAACCCATTTTATTTCTGTAATGGTGTGCCTTACAAGTTTAATTGGACGCTCAGTGAGAATAAATAAATGTAGGGCAGAACTTGATTTCACCCATTGAGAAATGATTAGAAGTCACATTTTACAATTTATTCAATGCCCCTTTGCCAAGCAAATTAAGTTTCTAACAAAAAGTGGGAAAGAAAAAAACTTAAAATCTCAAAAAGTGACTGTTTAATGTTTGAGAAGCCATGAAATCAAAGTCATGTGGCGCAACCAACAAAACATAAAAAACCTCAATAAAATCATGTTTTAGAGAGATTGACTTTTTGTAAAGGTCAATAATACCAAGTAATTATTAATTCAACAAATATGATGTCATGCGGTGCAACTCTACACTAATTTGATATTTAATAGTAATTCGTCACTTTAAAACTACGCTTTTTTTAAAGTAATGATTAAGTTGTATGAGGACAATGTTTTTAAATGTTAACTTTTCTTTAAAAAATTCCTTAAAATAGTTTCACTTTTTTGTTATCATGGAAATTCTTATGGTGTGTGCATACCAAAAGCAAAGCGGACATTTGCATTGTGTTATTGCTCTAGATTATTTGCAGGATGTTTTTTGTGTCACTAGTGCAAACATCTCGTTATGTTCTACGACGTTTTCTGATCTTAATGAGCTGTTTGTTGATTGGCTTGCGCTAAATTCTAACACCATTAAAAAACATTGACAAAGTTGGTGGAGTTTTATTTGAGACAACTAAAGCAGGAGCTTTCTCAGTTGTGATTGGTCAATGTACATGTTGGTAAGACATCCCGTCCAAGTAGGTGATTCTTGACCTGAAAAGGCTACAACGTGGATCAGACCTTATGCTGATAGTCAAGTCTGGCTACAGGAGATGACAGCTCTGTTTTGTCAACTACAGTCGACTAAACTTGGAAGATATTTGTGTTCAGGTTTCTTGAGTGTTGAAGAGCAGCTTCTGTCAGTTGTAAACGACTCAGACTTATTGAATTACAGAGTTCAATAATGAAGCGCCCTCATAGCCTGCGGCCTTACACCCCCCGATTGGTGGAGGATGTAAGAAGCTATCCCAACGTCCTCTCATGTCATGAGCCCTCACACTCACTGTGGCCTCACAGCACTCTGTCAACTAGAGGGCACCACTTTGTTTCACACTATCTGATCTGACACCCCCATTCTCACCCCCCCACACCCACATCTCTCAGATCATCCGCTCTTACTGACAGTTTGACATTACCCGTCTTGTCAGCCCTGTGCTAACCATTTCCTCCTATCTGACCTCTACAGCCCTGATGAAGACTCCTGCCAGAAGTTTGTCCCGTTCATTGGGGTGAGAATGTTTTTTCTCTTTCGTATTCTCTCTGTTGTGGTTATTCTAAAGTATCTTTTGGCATCAAGAATAAGATCACAGTTTATACGACTAGCGGTTGGTTCCATCATGTTACAAATGTAATGTTAAGTCTGATGCATTGCATTGTGGGGTACAGTATTGACCATAGGATGCATATTGCACATTTTGGGGGTATTCTGTGCATACAAAAATACTACAAAACCGTACAAACTATTATATGCTGTTCCAAACATAGCTGACCAGTGTAATTTAGTGTAATTCGTGATGTGCTTTCTTGCAGCTGGTGAAAGTGGGAATTGTGGAGCACAGCTTATCTACATCAGGTAGGACTTACTTGAGTCACAATGAAAACAGTACCATCGAGTGAGAGATGTCTGATTAGTGTTTGTGTGTGTCGTCTGGCAGTGGACTCTGATGACGCAGTGATGGTGGGGAGCGTCAACATGCTTTCCTCATCTCCAGCACAGACGGGAACACCGTACGGGAAAGACATGACCTCCACCCCTCCGTCATCCCCCTCCGTTTCTGCCAGTCTCTCTGGAGCAGGGTACGAGAAACCATGCATGCGCTTGTGAAAAGGTGTAGCGTAAACGCCAAAGTGTCCTGGTTGTTTTTCTAGACAACAAATTTGTTATGTGCCATTTTCTGCCTAAAGACTCTTTTTGTCTGTCGATTTTATCTAAACTACCGCTGATAGACGTGCTGTGTTTTGTTTAGGCTGATTTAGAGAGCGCTGTATTGCATTGCCATGTCCTCATATTTACAAGCACTTTTAGGCATGTTGTTGGTCTTAGCTTATAAAGCTAGCCACGGTTAATAAAGTGGTCTGTTGCAGATATGAGATACATGATGGTTACAAAACATAAAGCATTTGGGTGTTTTAGTGTTTTTTTGTGCTTGTCCTTGTTTGTTGTTTTTTTTCTATAAGGATCTGGCAACCCTGACACTTTACCACAGTGCTAGTGAGCGCAGCTAAGTACTGATTCGCGCGAATCGCTCAAGTTGAAAAATCTGAACTTTGGCGAAAAAATCTTGCTGCATTAACCAATCAGGGGCTTGCTCTAGTAGTGACGTGATTACTGGCAAACGGAGGCAGAATTCCAAAACTATGGAGGACAAAATTATCGTCGCTGTATATCGTCGCTTCGTACTTTAATATAAACAGGAATAAGAAGGAAATAAATACTAGATTCATTAAACCAAATTTTGCCTATTAGATATATTCAAAACGAATTTTACCTTAATGTCTAACTGCTACAGAGACTGGAACCACCTGATACGATTTCGCGTTTCCTGTGAAGCGAATTTCACACGCGAATGAAGCGTGTAAACTCAAAATGTTTAAGCATCCAACTATGCGTGAATAGCACGATTTTCACGCAAGTCGCGTCTGGTGTGAACGTAGCATTAGAGTTCTTTCACTGTTATTTTCTTGCAAACAGATGAAGACACATTTCTGATGCAAATTTAAATACGTCATTAACAACTAGTTGTTTAGTTTCATACAAACATTTGCGTTTTCATTCAGACCAATGTGAAAAGACCAACAAGTAGGCAGCAGTATGCTAACGTTTTATTTTGACATCAACATGAAACGCCTTGGTATTTGTTTAAAAAAAAAACATTTAAAACATGATTTTAAACTTTACAGGATGTTTAGAGCTGTATTGTCGAATGCAGTTGTCGCTCCTGTATTTTAGTGAATTATGTGTGTACAGAACACAATTAAGAAGTAAAAGTGGAACTGACAATCAAATTTAGCGTGTATGTGGCCAACATAACGTTAACAATTTAAATGGGAAATGATGTTGAAAATGTATGAAACGTGACCACTGGTTCCAGCGAACTTACTTCACACTTATATCGCAAACATATGTGTATGCAGTTCTCCAGGCACCGGTGGGGAGGTGATGGGTCTTCAAGTGGACTACTGGACGTTACAGGGTGCAGAGAAAAAGAAAGAAGGTGAGAAGAGAGATGTGGGAATTAAAAACACGCTGAAGAGCAACTTTCGCTCACTGCAGGTTTCACGAATCCCCAATGGAGGGGAGCCTACACCTCCTCCTGGAATGGCCATGACCGTTGTCATGAAGGAGAAAAACAAGAAAGGTGTGTTAAAATAAGCTGCAAAAATGGGTCATGTATCTCCCATGTGCTGTTCCTGCTGCTTTACATCTGGTTTCCTTCTACTCTCAGTGATTTTCCTAAGCAAGAAGCCAAAAGAGAAAGATGTGGACTCTAAGAGTCAGGTGATAGACAGCATCAGCAGACTCATCTGCACCGCTAAACACCAGCACACCATGCTGAAGGGTAAACCAGCACACAGACACAAACCTACACAGTGAAATTTAAGTTGATCTAATTTGTTGGTTGTACTCTACTGCCACCCTGTGGTCACTTGTCTAAATGTGTTTTAAAACGTTGCGTAGGTCCTTATTGTGGTATGCAACACGTTTTTTTTTTTTACAGTAATTGTTAAAATTCAGCAAGATATTTTTAAGAAATTAATACTTGCATTAAATTGTCAGTTAAGATTTTTATAATGTTCAAAATAATACAAATTACGTTCAATTGAACTTTCGAATCATTAAAACATTGAGAAAAATAATCACATTCGTAATTACAACTAATCAGAAATGTTTCTTGAACAGCAAATCAACATTTTATAGTGATTTTTGAAGGATCATGTGACACTGGAGTAATGATGCTGAAAATTTAGATTTGATCACATTAATAACTTTGCATGTATTCAAATATGTATTTTACAATATTTGTTTTACTGTATTTTTAAGCAAATAAATACAGCTTCAAAAGACATAGGACTTCAAAAACTGCAAAAAATAAATAAATATAAAAGATAAAAATAAATAATATATATTAAAAAAAAATTATATTGACCCCTAAGTCTCTAACAGGGAATATCATAAATACTGTATTTCAATATGTATTGCAGTTAGAGTTGGGTAGATTACAGTCCATTACTGATTGTAAATTAAACAATGAAAATTAAAGTTATTAACATAATCCATTACACATTTTATGATAATCAGGCTGCTTTTTAATTACTTTTAATGTACTTTTAACGTTTCTCACATTGTTTTAAATAGAGTAATATTATACCGTATAGATATTAAAATGCAAATAAAATATATTTCGATCGTTGTTATTAACAACATAAATTGAATTAGGCATTACAGTATGTCAAGGTTTCCCAAACAGGATTTTGTGAAGGGACTGCAGGGAGTTTGTGAGTTTAATGAAAAGCTAATAATTAATTCAATCATACAAAAGGTCAAATTAAAATAGAATTTATCAAAATAAAACACTTACTAGGAAAAAATATGTTTTGTTTACCTGTAAAATGTAAAAGAAATTTGAAAGAGTCTATAACTATTTGCTGTTGTGTGAATTATTTTAATCAAGTAATCAATAAAAAATCAACTGATTACAAGTATTTTAGCGTCTAATTTCAAGTACTTAATTTCTGGTTCATGGAATATGATTTATACTCAATATGAGATTCTACTACTACTTTTTACAATAATTGTATTAGACATATAATTGTGCGACTTCTTCCAGTTGGCAGATTTCTGTGGTCTTTGTCTCTGCAGTGTCCATTGATGGCGTGGAGTGGCACGACGTGAAGTTCTTCCAGCTCGCCGCGCAGTGGCCGACTCACGTCAAACACTTCCCTGTAGGAATCTTTGGCTACAGCAAGCCCATGTGACCTGCTGCTGCTGCTTCTTCAGCACAAGGGCAATTTACAGATGTGGGATAAAACAGACAAATGGATTTTCCTGTGGAAATGGTCAATTTAAAAGCCTGTGTCTTCAACAGAGATGTCGTCCGTGATGTTACTTGTCGTTTTTGTTGCTTTTGGCGGTGGAAGGAGCTACCGGTGTGTCTGAAACAAACGCCGTCTTTTATTTCGAGATGAGCAGCACATGTTGTGGTAGGAATCGTACCGGCAGCTTCAGTTTGCACTTTGTTGGGTTAGAGTTTGTTATTATTTCTGTGAAATTTTCCTTGTTGATAATTGTTCTGTGTACAATATTATAGGGTGGGAGTTGAATTTGCAGTGGTTAATATTTATACTATTGGGAGAGGTTAAAGGAACAGTTCGGCTATCCTACGACAAGATTCGTACGAGGATCAGTTCTCATGTCTGTAAGTTGATTCAGTTTTGGGCGAACTGTCCGTTTCTTTAAATTACATGTGGGAGGAGTTTGAATGCAAGAAGGAGGGGCCACGGAACTGGTGGGAGGAGTTAATGTTACTGCTTGTTGAATGAATTTAGCATAGCTGTGAATTCTAAAGGCCACGTCCTTTAAGTTTTAGTAACGTGAACACATTAAGATTAAGAAAAGCGTCTTTGGTTATTTAATACAGTAGTTTATAAGTTTATTACCTGAGTGAATATCAAAGGCATGTCGACGGGGACTAACATGGTGCTTCGGTATTTTGTATGAAGGAGGCAGCCTTTTGTGGGTTCAATCTAAAGGGAGATCTCAGTTTGTAAAATGCTTAAAAAGCCCTTTAAATCATTTTATTCCCTCTGTGTGGGGCACCGAGCAGATATTGGAACTTTTTACTCTTTTAACATTTCTACCTGCCATCTTTCACGGTGACCATGTTGCCAAGTGTTTTTGGAAGGCTGTGTCTTTGTGTTGAAAACAGGGTCCAGTGACTGCCGGCTAATAAGGGCTCAAACTAAAAGATTGTTGGGATGAAAACAAGACTTTTTTTGTAACTTCTGTGGTGGATCTGTTTATGTTCTTTTCACTCTTTAAAAGTCCCTTTACAAAAATTGGCAGTGTGTAAATACTGAGGGAGGGTGATAGCAGCTTTACCCGTGGTTGTATCTGTGTGTTTGAATGTGTGTGCGTGATAGAGAGAGAGAGAGAGAGAAAGAGGTTTTCAGTATTAATTTCATTGAGTTTGCTGGGATGGCTTGTGGCGTTATTTTACAGCCAAGCGCAAACTGCGATATAGTTACATTGCGCATAAAATCGATGTTTTCGTGTCTTTCATGAATAGAACTGTTACCGTTCTTTTCATTCTGTGTTTTAACCTGGTTTTGTTTTTTGAGGTGGACTGCTGAGGTTTGTTCAACCATTTTTTAAGCACTACTTTTAGGGCAACATGAGATGTTTTTCTTCTTCTTCTTCTTCTTCTTTTAATTTGTAAAACTGAGAGAACACTAATATTCGATCTGTCTGTTTCACATAGAAATGCAGACATTTGCACAAACCTTATTTTTAGGTTCGACAGTATTGATTTTGAACGAACCACTGAGGAAAGTTTCTCTTCTTCTATTCTCTGTAACGTGTGTACATAAACGTACTGCCATTTCATATCCTTTATACTGGTTTCAATTGTCATACAAATACTAAAATGATTTTAACCATGGCTGCATTGTGATTTTTTAACATTTACTATTTGTTTTTCTATTTCCCTTTTTAAAGGAGTTGAACTCTTTTATAGACGTTTTGTTTTGTTTTGTTTTCAGACATTAACATGTAAATGAAAAAAGAAAGTGAACCGGCGTGTTCTGTTTTTCTTTTTTTTCTTTTCAGTATTTGATAAATACTTACTGGAGGATTGTGCAAATAAATTACATATATTAAAAAAAAAATGTGTTTGTGTTGTTTGTTCTGAAACAGAAGACATTAAACGCTGTATAATCCTTTTTAGATTCAAGTATCTTGTTGATTGTAGAAAATCTATTTAGTATATATTACCAATGCATTAATTAGCCAAAGTAAAAGTATTATGCTAACTGTTGAGTATTTCCCATGAAATGTGCATTCAGTAGTATTCCAGACTAGCATTAGCATCGCCCTGCAGAAAAATAAAACAGCTTAAGCTGGTCTTAGATGGGAGACCAACCCTGTTTCAGCTGGTCAGCAGAGGGGTTTTGGCCACATTTCAAGCTGGCCAGGCTGGTTTAAGCTGGGAGACCAGCTAAATCCAGCTATTTCCAGCCTATGTTGTACTGCAATGCAAACGCTACACTGCCGTCTATCGTTTGGAATTAACACAGGCTGTGTTAATTAACTGTTTCTTGAGTTTTATAGTTCAAACTACGCAAACATTACTAATGGTTTTTAAGGAGAAGTGTTGGGCTCATTACTCTAAAAATGTAATACATTACTACTAGTTACTACTTTACTTTATCTATTACTCCAAGTCAACCCTGCTGAAAAAAACAGCATATGCTGATTAGGTAGTTTTTGAAGCTGGTCCTTTTGCTGGTTTGTGCTGGTGACTGGCATAAACCAACAAAGGACCAGCTTAAACCAGCATCTCAGCTTCAAAAACTACCTAACTAGTGTGTTTGGGAGCTCCTTGACTGAAAGGATATCTGTATGTAAGTTATCTTTTTTTTTTTTTTTTGTTCTGATTATGTGGAAAACATTTTGGAGCAGAACGCTGATGTTAGTTCTGCTAATAATAATGTATAAAGGACATGGAAGATAACATGAGAATATTTATTAAAAACATGAGTGTCTTCTAACTGAATAACTAACTGAACTTATGTAATATGATTATAAAAAAGGTCCACAGGATCGTTGAAAGTGCGTTTCAAAAGTAATGCACAAAACTGCCACATGTCAACTTTCATATTTGTCCAACCAGCTTTTAGGTCACGTGCACTTCTGTGTTCTGCCCGCAGATGGCGGTAAAATCAAAGTAATCCGTGATCTGACGTCATCCGTTACATTATTACGGTGAGAATGAAATTAAACAGAAAATGTTTTGTTGTTGTTTTGCATGTATAATTAAAAAAAACATTAAATATACTTTATATAACTTTTATATAAATTCGAATAAAATACCTTACACACTAACTGTATGCGAAGTGAAATTCCAGCTGCAGGTATTTGCCTTAAATTAAATTTATCAGATTTTTTCCTCAAGGCCTCAAGTATGAATATTCATTACGTGACGTTTGACGTTGCTTGGTAATTTTCCTGAAAAGTCCAGTCACACAGTCTCATTAATATTCACAAGCGAGTCTATAGGTCACTTCCCCAGCTTTCTACCGCCTCTTTTATTCGAAGCGCCTCCTACTTAATGAATTTCAGCCAATCAGGACAGACCGTCACGTTACCTAATGAATATTAATGAACCGATCCTTCGCCGTAGTAGGATTGGCTGAGCGCAGCCGCAGAAAGTGCGCAGTGCTGGTCCAGCTCTCGGTGCTGCTGACCTCTCCTCGTCCGCTTCTGGATATGAGATGTGTTTTCTATTAATTTGGCCTTGATTTTACACGGTGTTGGACATTAGTGGACGCAGCGGTGATCGTAACAGGTATGCTGAGATATGTTAATGAGCATCAGACAGTGCCTGTAATTATACGTTGTGTTTATTCTCTGAGGTAACGTGAATCATTTCACTCATACTAATAATCTAATGTTTAGTTTACACTTAAATGGGTGTGATGTAGGGGGAAAAGGCTCTTAACCGCGGTTTTCTGTAGTAGTGTGTTAGTAATATCGAGTGTATTGTGTGATGAGGGTGCTTTCTGTCATAAACTCAAATGATTGTACAGTGACCTATGGACTGTCTCACATGCATCTGCAGTTATGCATCATTCAGGACAACACCCCATCCTCACCCTCACCCCATGCATACCTAGAAATACACTATTACAGCATATCTAACGCCTTCTCTGTCTAACAACACCATATACACACTTTCAGACTCATAAACACTCAGTACAGTTGAGGAGATGTAATGTTTACTGTCTCTGACTACACCCTGTACACGTAACTTAATGGCTGTGAGGTCATCACGCAAACACATTATTTCTGCTGCTTGTAATGTCCTGGCATGTTCTTAAATTGTGCTTCATGTGGTAACATCTAGCCTATAATAATTCGTGTTATTCTATGATTGTCCAAAATACATGTGTTAGGCTATGACCTGACTCAGGACTCAGTTATTATGACAATAAATGCAGTTAATTAAAAAAAAAAGTACATAGAATACAAGTAAGTACGCCTAAACATAGCAGCAACTACATTTTACAAATAAATACAAAGAAAAGAAATACAAATAATACATACAACAAAAGAAAAAAAGAGTTAACCCTATGCAACAATTTACACAATGCTTTATCCATTTATACAGTGATATACTGTAACAAACAGCACTGCAATTCTTATATAAAAATGTAGTTTGATATGGTTTTTGGAAGGTATGCATTCAAAAATGGATTGATATCATGAAGAAAATGCTTGTTGCAAAAATTTTATGAAAGCGTAATTTGCCATGATTATTTTCTTTAAGAAAATATTTCAACAAAATCACTTATTAATATTTGAAAAATGTTTGTCTGCCTGTTCAGAGTAATATGGTGCAACAAACAACAGAAACAGACTGAGAAAACACACACACACACACAAAATACAAAATGACATAAACACTAAAAAACAATTTATATAATTGTGTATGTATTAAGTAAATATTATAAACAAGATGCATTTCATATGTATATACACACACACATATATGCAGTACATACACACGCACAGTATACAGTTTTATTAATTTAAGATTAGGACTTAAGATAAGTCTCACGGCGTGTTCATACATCAGAAGGAAGAGGTTTTAAGCATTTGTCTGTAGACATGGCCACTCCTCGCTTCAGCAAACAGTCAATGTCAATAATGCAGTCTAGATAAGAGACCCCCGCTCACTGACGTTCACAAAAATCAGTGCTGAAATAAGTAAATAAAATTGTGCGAAGGCATTAATGATCAGATGTGCATTATAGTGTCTGGTTGATCTGTCAGTGCTCAGTTTTAATTCCTCTGCCGTTATTATTAGTGGTGTTTTCGAAACAGCACAGCAGCAGTTTAATCATTCAAAACTTGAGTAATATTAGCAAAATTAGAGAACATCACTAAAAACACGACTCAGCCATCAAAGACTGAACTACAAATAAACTGTGTTTCTTTAGCAAAAACTACATTAAATGTGCAGCTCATGCATATATGCACTCAAATGAAGTTTTTCTTCACTTTTAAAGGGTTAGTTCGCCCATTTAAGACATGAAGTTGTATGCAATCCTTACCAGCACTACAGTGTATACACACTG
>JAUCNO010001290.1:1654521-1664850 GCA_032353835.1 Enteromius viviparus
CCCCATAGCGTCTAGCAAGACGCAGTACTCGTTCCATGTCTCAGGGAACAGTGGTTACGGGAGTAACCTATAGTTTTGTTGCATCTCCTTCTTTTACTGGAAAACAGAATTCTATTGTTTCCTTGAGTAGTTTTTTAAGTTTAGTAGTTTACTCGTGGTAAATTCTTTGCCCATCCCACTTTCTTGGTATACATTATTTTTAAAAAGTTATTTTATTACTTCAGGATAATGTTTATTTGTCAGATCCATAATCCAATGTATAAACAGTTTATTTTAATTTCACTATTATTGTTGTAATTTAAGGGTAAGAACAGACCAGGGAGTGGAGAACGTGGATATTGCTTGGTTTATGTTCACTGTCCGTGGCAATAATCGGGGGAGCTTCATCTCAGGGAAAAGTGTCCACAACCAAAGGCAATGCTTCTTATTTTATTTTCAGTTTTCCTGGTATTAAGGCATATCCTCGTCACATTATGTTTCATTTTGATGTATCAGTATTTTATACATATGACATATGGTGTTATATTGAACCTCTCATGTTGTTTGTCTATTAAACAATTAGTCTATCAAATGTTATCAAATGTCACTGTGACACCATAGGACAGTGTTCCTCCACAACATAAAAACTACAGACACTACTATGACTAGTATATAGTCATAGAAACTGTAACAGTTTGAGTTACTTATACCAACATTACATTTTTATGATATAACAAGTGTTTGCAGTGTAAACTTGAACCATGTAACATTACAGAACACATTCTACCACATACTTGCAATATAAAATTATGTTCCGTTTTAACATTATTGCATGTTTGATAAAACGTCATGTTTTCCTACATGGTAACAGTAATTACTCATTGGATCCCCCAACAGAATAGAGCGGCTATGGCGAGACGTGTGGATCTCTGTGTCATCAAAATACTACAATCTTCTACACTCTCTTGAAGAAGATGGCCTCCTGGACATTTCATGTAAAGATGACATATTCTGTGTACACTTTGCATTTCTTCCAAGACTCAAACGAGACTTGGAGGTATTTATTGAAGGCTGGAACCACCATCCTCTACGCACTGAGAGAAACCGGTCTCCAACACAGATTTGGGAGATTGCACGGATGCTTAACACTACTGTAGATTCTGATAACCCTGAGGTAAGAGTGCAAATTAGTTTTTAAGAAGCAAAAGTTGATGACTATAATTTGATAAGACAATGTCATTATGATATATAATATAGATAATCTATTATAAATATTACAATGGCATTGAATTGTAAATACAGTCAGGTCCAAAAATATTGGGATATCGACACAATTCTAACATTTTATGCACCACAATAGATTTTAAATGAAATGAACAAGTTGTGCTTTAACTGCAGACTGTCAGCTTTAATTTGAGGGCATTTATATCCAAATCAGGTGAACGGTGTAGGAATTACAACAGTTTGCATATGTGACTTCCACTTGTTAAGGGACCAAAAGTAATGGGACAATTGGTTTCTCAGCTGTTCCATGTCCAGGTGTGTGTTATTCCCTTATTATCCCAAATACAATTATTATTCTGTCCCATTACTTTTGGTCCCTTAACAAGTGGGAATCACATATGTAAACTGTTGTAATTCCCACACCGTTCACCTGATTTGAATGGAAATACCCTCAAATGAAATATGACAATCTGCAGTTAAAGCACATCTTGTTTGTTTAATTTCAAATCCAATTTGGTGGTGTATAGAGCCAAAAATGTTAGAATTGTGTCGATGTCCCAATATTTATGGACCTGACTGTACATTGAAATGTTGTCTTATTGAAAATCTCTAGGCCATACAAGAGCCTGACATTGACTGGGAGACTGCTGCTGACTTTGATCATCTTGAATCAGAAAGTGGTGTTGTCGTACCCGAATATGAGAGCCCTCTGACTGCAGAAATGATGAATGAACTACATAGTTCGGTTGATCCACTGGACCTGAACATTGCTGATGAACAGTTGTACATAATCTGCTATGAACAAATAAAACGACTACGGACATAAAGATACATTTCAGTGAATACATGGACGCTTTAGGTTTGCAACTTTTTTTATTTTCTAGTACATGTAATAAGCATGTAAACATTTGAAGCTGAAGTACATGAACATTCTTTAAGAAGAAAACACTTGATTTTGTACTGCATACACTGTAAACATACAGTAACAATAAAACATTTTGAATGCATACAACTTTTACTTACTAATGTGTTGGAATTCACAAACTCACTTCATAAACTTGTGATCTAAGATTAGATTTTTGAAATCCCTATATGGGCTAGTCAGGTGTGCAGTTAGGAACGTGACTGAGCAAGAACAAGAATTAAAGCAAATTTTCACTCATTAAATGATAATTCTGTGATTACTTACTAAACTTCATGTTTAAATCTGCGTGAGTTACTTTATTTTGTTGAACTACCACTTTAACTACAGGATAACAGATACTGTGTGTACAATAATGCACATTGCAGTCATGTTCAAATTCCATGACAATTTGAAAATTTTTACACTCTGCATTTTCCTAAATGCGTCCAAATTCATAGCCATGGGTAATGGCCTGTGAGATTACATTTTTGAATTCCATGTATGTGCCATTCAGGTGTGCAATTGGGAATGTGACTGAGCGGGAACATGCATTAACTACAGGATAACAGATTGTGTGTGTACCATAGCGCACACTGCAGTCGTGGTCAAACTCAATGACAATTTTAAAGTTCTCACGGTCTGCATGACTTAAGGGAATATGAGATTGTCCTGTCAGCCATTGGCAAAACTTGACAACATCAATGTGTGTGTTGGTATGTTTTTCTGCCTTGTCCTCTTCACCCATACTCTCCTCCTCAGGTCTGTTGTCTCTGTCATCTTTGCTCTCTCCTGAGAAAGTGATTAAAAAACAGTTGATGGCTTATACCTTACAGTAAATTGCAGTTAAAAATATAAAGTTTTAGCACTACAACTTTTGACAAATTGGTTAAAAAACAAATCTTTTTAAATCCAGTTTTAAGAAAAAACCCATAACAATAACAATGTAATGACAACAGTTTTAACTGTACTGTGAAAATATTGAAAATGTGCATAAATTAGTCACCTTCATCCTCCATGTCCTGTAAATAGTCCTGCAGAAAGTTGACTACTTTGGACTCCCTTGCACGTCTCATTGTACCCATCTCACTAAATGAAGGTGATATTGATTTCATCAGAAAATCAGCATCCACCTTAAATTTTACAAAAGGAAGAAAGTTAGACAATTATATTTAAAAACATTTACTGATTCAGCAAGTTATCTATTGGGTGGTATTTATATTTACCTTGCAAAAAGATCCTGGAACAAAGAGCTGCCTGCAAATGTCAGTTTCTTGTTGTACCAAGCTAAGAAGGTCATACAGTTTCAATCCAGAGGCGATTTGTTGTAGCATGGGAAGTAACCTCACTGTAGAGTGTAGAACCACAGAGCTATAATACAAAGATAATTGAAGAAAAAAATTAGTATCTGAATTAAAAATCAAGACCAATAGCCTACAATAAAATGTCATATACCGCACAATCTCTTCTTTTTTTTTTTCAAAAGACACAGCCCCTGTATAACCACATGACAAAATTCTGTCTGTGAACTCCATGATAGTTGTGCTGTCAGCTGCCTTAATCTTTGAAACAAAAAGCTCAAACAGTATTTTAATTTTTAATCCTTATAGGCCAAAAAATTCCAGTACCATAACAATTTACAAAATAATTTAACTTTAAAAGCCATTTTTCATACTTAAATGAGCTACCTCTTTAATTAGTTCCATAACTTCAGGGTCAGTAATGTCTCTTTCAGTTATTGCATCCTGATCCACTTCTCCAGTAGATATACTTGTAACACCACTGCAAAAAGAAGTTTGGTGGTGGTCCTCCCTTTGCGAGGCTGACAGCAAATATCTCTCCAATAACCCTGCAAAAAAAAGGTTTGTCATGTCAACAATAATCGTAAAAAAAAAATTTACATTGGCAAATGAGTGTGAAATTTAAATAACCGACTTGAAGTTATGTTTGTCCAAATCTGTAATTGAGTACTTGTGGTTTTTGCCACCATCCCCACCCTAAAAAAAAACCGCTTCTCTATTGCTGACATCATTTCTTTTCAGAAAAGACAAAAATTCATAGATATCAACCATAAATTATATTACTAAAACTGACCAGTTAAAAATTCTGTCTTCAGCGCCCCATTGTCAATGCCAGCCTCTCCAATAAATGTAACTCTAAGGGCATTTTTAGGGGAAGACTTCTTCTGGTGCTGCCATTGTTTAATGCCTCTTTCAACCATCTTTTCCCTTGTAACACAAATGCTGAAGGTGCTGGTTTCGTCCACCCTTTCAGTAAGGCTTTTGATGACATCAGCAATGCTAATAATATTGGGAGCAGAGAAAAAAAAGCATGAAATTGTAAAGTTTTACATTATTAATGTAAAATAGTTAACTTCTGAAGAACTATTTGGGGTTTGAGCTACCTTTTAATCTCTTGGTGTGTCCTTAATCGTTTTGGACATATCTCAGTTCTATCTGTGTCACAGGCCTCTGTTTCATCAAGAACTCTGTGGTAATAAATATACAGTAATACTCTGTAAGCACTGCAGAGGTGCAGTTACTATCATAACATGTTAAAACCATTATTAGAATTTTAGCTTAAAACATTATTAATAAAAAAATGAAATACTTTTCACCACAGTAGCTAGCGTGGAATTCTACAGTGTCAATGGGGTACAACTGCTCGCAAATGGGACAGGCAGTTTAAAGTAGTATGTAGTAATAAAACACATTATTATTATTATTTTTATTACTATTATTAAAGTGGAAGGAATTAGTTATTCTTAGGAATTAGTAAGTAAGGTTGGTGTTGGTCTCCTTAAAATGTAAATTAAAAACATATTAAAGTATAAACTGGATGAATAATAGTACCTGTGACATGACTTTTTTTTAGGACATACAGACTTTATATTCGCTGCATCAAACAAACCCATTTACTGTTTCAGATGTTTCAATAGAGGAAGTGTGATATGGGGAATTTTGCGTAGTTATGTCCATGGCAGGACTGTCATCTGTAGAAAACATAGAAATCGTCTGCAAAAGCCCCCCCCCAAAAAAACTAAATAAATACTTTATTAGCCATGGGGCAACAAATATGTAATGAATTAATTGTTTTAATATGAAAAATATATATATATATTTCTCACCTCTTCATCAGATGAGTGTTACTGTCTTACAAGATGCCACATGTGCGGCTAAAAACTGGACTGGCATGTTTTTGTAACAGTTATGACATGTTGTTTTCGGCATTTTTTTAAACTCCTTTGAAGAATAAGAAGGAGGTGACATATCAAGTCTTCTTTGCATTGGCACAATGTATAGTGCTGACTTGCCACGAGCAACCGAATTGAGGTAAGCGTCTGTATAACCTTCTGCCTCAGGGGGTACAATACAGAGTTTTCTTTGTCCAGATCCACCTATAAGGAGGGACATAATATTTAAAGTCACTTTGCCATGAGATCCCATAAGATAGTATGTATAGAAAGTCTTACCAACAGCCTTATACAACATCCATGCCCCATTCGAATCATTCAAGTCATTTTATTTCTCCTCGAGTTTTCTGGAGAGCTGTACATAATTTATATAATGTAAGTACTTTGACAAAGATACGTTTTTTAATTCTTTAGTAACATATAGTAAGTTATATAGTCTATCGATCAATAATTTTATCTGCAATGCCCCCGGCATCAAAATGAACAGAGCACAGCTGCAAAGGAATTTAGGTGGTGCACTTACTGTACATAAAAAACATATTGCAATAAGTCTGACATGAACATAGAAATGCAAGTGAAGTTTTCAACTACAACTTACGCATGAATGGTCAGAATTATCTTTGATAGTAATAGTTCTCCGACCGATCCCTGCTTGTAGAAGTGTCAGCTCATCTGAAGCTTTTGGTGCCTTCTCCAT
This sequence comes from Enteromius viviparus, assembly GCA_032353835.1. Taxonomy (NCBI): domain Eukaryota; kingdom Metazoa; phylum Chordata; class Actinopteri; order Cypriniformes; family Cyprinidae; genus Enteromius; species Enteromius viviparus. The sequence goes on from JAUCNO010001290.1 coordinate 1,660,516, forward strand.
GTGTTTTTTTCCAGGTAGAACTGTACTTCAAAACACGTTACAGTATGTAGTTTTATTTTTTATGTCTTTATCTTTTATGTTCCTCTTTTCCTGGTCACTTTTTCCCCAAATGTTTTTTCATACAGTACTGGGAAGGATCTGCAAAAAAACAAAACAAAAAAAAACAAACAGTAAATGTATTTTACAAAACAATATTAAACACTACATTCAACAATTTATTGTTAAAATGACCATAAAACAATATGACAAACCTTGCCATGTTCTGCTCCAAGGTATTTTGCTGTAGAACTTCTTGTCTAGTGTGGTTTGTAGAATCTGCAGAACTTTTTTCAAACACACCAAAGCAACACATTTCTAAAAATGTAAGCCATTACCACTTTAGGAAATAAATATTACAAATCAGATATACAGTACTGACCAAAAGTTTGGACACATTCAAAGAGTTTTCTTTATTTTCAGGAAACTTTGCTTGAAGTATCGCCTGGGTCTCTACACATGAACTCGAGCATTAGGAACATTGTGTACACGGCCGTCTTGCCAGTCATGAAGTGTTGATCTCCGAATGCGAATTATAATTACCATTAGGTAAAAAACATTGAATTATACTTTTTTTATGTATGAGACTACCTCTTGAAGCTCAGCAAGAGAATACCAAGAGTGTGCAAAGCAGTATTCAAAGCAAAAGGTGGCTACTTTGAAGAACCTAGAATATGACATATTTTAAGTTGTTTCACACTTTTTTGTTATGTACTATATAATTTCACATGTGTTCATTCATAGTTTTGATGCCTTCAGTGTCAATCTACAATTTTCATAGTCATGAAAATAAAGAAAACTCTTTGAATGAGAAGGTGTGTCAAAACTAATTGTCAGTCTTTTAGAAAAGCATATCAGTGTAATTATAGGTAAGGATGAGAACAACCTTCACTGTCTCTTGTTGCAGGCCGGGAAAGGGCGCTTTGCAGCAGCGAGACAACCTTTCTTGCTGCCTCCTGCAATTCTTCCTTATAACAGTTCACAGATATGTACTATTACAGATACCTTTTTCAGATCATACCTTTCCAATCGCCACCACTTTGTTCATTGAAATGGGGAGTCATCGTTGCTATCACCAATAAAGTATGGAGTGCCACAAGGATCTGTCCTAGGTCCTCTGCTATTTTCAATTTGCATGTTACCCCTTAGTAATATTATTAGGAAATATGGGATTAGTTTCCATTGTTATGCTGATGATACTCAACTATATATTTCAACAAGACCAGATTAAACTTTTAACTTAGCAAAGTTAACAGAGTGTGTTAAAAATGTGAAAGATTGGATGACCAGTAATTTTCTACTGTTAAATTCAGATAAGACAGAGATATTACTTTTTGGACCAAAAAAACAGTACACAGAATCTCTTAAACTGCAATCTGCAAGTAGACAGATGTGCTGTTTCCTCTACAGTCAAAAATCTGTGTGTTATATTAGACAGCAACCTGTCTTTTGAAAATCATATTTCTCATGTTACAAAAACAGCCTTCTTCCGTCTTAGAAATATTGCTAAGTTACGGAACATGTTACCTGTCTCTGATGCAGAAAAGCTAATTCACTCATTCATGACCTCTAGACTGGACTATTGTAATGCACTACTAGGTGGTTGTCCTGCATCTTCAATAAACAAGCTACACATAGTCAAAAATGCAGCTGCTAGAGTCCTTACCAGAACAAGAAAATATGATCATATTACCCCAATTTCAAAGTCTCTGCACTGGCTACCTATTAGGTTCCGTATCACTTACAAAATACTACTTCTTACCTATAAGGCCCTTAATGGTTAAGCTCCTGCATACCTAATTAGTCTCCTACCACGTTACAATCCATCACACTCCCTAAGGGTCGCAAAACTCTCGACTTTTAGTAGTACCTAGGATAGCAAAGTCCACTAAAGGAGGGAGAGCCTTTTCACATTTGGCTCCCAAACTCTGGAAAAGTCTTCCTAATAACGTATTATTTGTTTCTCTGTTTCTGATTTCCATCCCGTGGTAACTAGGAATCACACATGATTCAGTCTGGATTCAAAATATCCAAGAAGAGATGATGACAACCCCTCAGAGGAATGCCAATGATGCCAGCCTTGAAACAACATACAGCACTACACAAATTTTCTACAAGTTTAATTGCAACACATAAACACTACACCATTATTATTTCTAATATTTATATCATATGTACATCGACTTAACATACAGTAGTCACCACTAACAAGCTAATAAATATATTATAGTAGCCTACATTTTTGTACAGCTGCTTTGCAGTGATTTGTATTGTGAAAAGCGCTATACAAATAAACTTGAATTGAATTGAATTGAATATGTATATAATCAGTCTTTAGTAATCATGAGCTGACTACTAGTTATATTCGGGATAGATTTTAAAGTACTTCTCATTTATAAAGCACTCAATAGCCTAGGACCAACATACATTGCAGATATGCTCATTGAATGTAAACCTAACAGACAACTCAGATCACTAGGATCGAGTCAGTTAGTAATGTCAAGGGTTCACACAAAACAAGCGGAATCCGCTTTTAGCCATTATGCCACCCGCAGTTAGAATCAGCTTCCAGAAGAGATCAGAAGTGCTAATACATTAACCACATTTAAAAGCAGAGTGAAAACTTATCTGTTTAGTTGTGCATTGATTGAATGAGCACTGTGCTATGTCCGAACAGATTACATTATTTTATGTATAATAATTTTTACTGTGTTAATTAATTTTAAATACATGTTTATATCCTCTTAAATGTTTTTAAATTCTTTGTTTTTATTGTTGTGATTATTATTAATTTTCATGATTTTTATGATATTATGATTTTAATTCCTTGTGTACAGCACTTTGCATTACCATTGTGTATGAAATGTGCTATATTAATAAACTTGCCTTGCCTTTACTTAACAGAAATCAAAAAGAAGCCAAGAACATGATGGAATTGATCACTTAGAACCAAAATAGACGTATGCAGAATATTTTCAATTAAATACATTTATTCTACATTACTGCTGTTTTCAAATAGGCTCTGCAAAGTAGGCCATTCCAAAAATTATAGTATTAAGGACAATAAATGCTTGCCATTGTGTTTTACCTCCTTTTTCTCCGACATCTTGGGGATTCTTTGACAAAATGTTGTAAGGGGGGAGGGGAGCTGGCAGATTGTAGTTGATTGGGTTTTACAAATGACCAATTACAAGTGGGAAGACAAAAGTCATTGCCCCGCCCTCAAAGTGTCAAAAGTCAACTTGAGCGAGCGAGTGAGCCTATGCATTCAGAAAAAATTTGGTTATTCACAATCAACTCACCTCACCATCCCATCATCCTCGGCCTACCCTGGCTAGATCTCCATAACCCTATTATCTCTTGGACAGATCGAGAAATCCTTCGTTGGTCATCCCGTTGCCAGTCCCATTGTATTCGGCCTCTCCAGGTTTCACAAGCTCCTCCCAGTCAGCTCCCTCGATCCCCATCTAAGGACGACTTCAGTACACTACCCAGGGAGTATCATGACTTAAAAAAGCATTCAGTAAGGAGCGAGCTACGCAACTGCCACCTCACCGAGCTACGGACTGTGCTATTCAGCTTCTGCCAGGAGCAGTTCCACCCAAGGGCCGAGTCTTCCCACTATCCCAACCAGAGACTGAAAGTATGTGCACATACATACAAGAGGAATTACCCAAAGGGTTTATTCGAGTATCCACATCCCCCGCCTCAGCTGGTTTCTTTTTCAAGAAAAAGAAGGATGGTTCCCTATGGCCTTGCATCGACTACAGAGGATTGAACGAGGTTACTGTCAAGTATCGATACCCCTAACCTTTGGTCAACAACTGTGTAAGGCAAGATACTTTACCAAACTTGATCTGCAGAGTGCATATAACCTCATTAGGATTTGTGAAGGGGATGAATGGAAGACAGCTTTCTCCACCACCACAGGCCATTATGAATATCAAATCATGCCCTTTGGATTATCCAACAGCTCAGCCATCTTCCAGTCTTTGATCAATGATGTCTTCCGTGAGGAGTTGAACAGAACTGTCATCGTGTACATAGATAATATATTAATATATTCAGAAACCTTCCAGGAACACACCCAGCACGTCAGACAGGTCCTCCGTCGACTAATCCAGAATCAGCTCTACGCCAAGTAAACTAAGTGTGAGTTCCACCAGACAAGAATCTCATTACTGGGGTACATCATCGGACACGAGGGGGTCACTATGCATGTAAGGCAAGGCAAGGCAAGGCAAGTTTATTTATATAGCACATTTCATACACAGTGGTAATTCAAAGTGCTTTACATAG
>JAUCNO010001290.1:1675849-1686058 GCA_032353835.1 Enteromius viviparus
TCTCAGCAAAGCAGAAGTGCTCACTATCACACATTTAGACTGATTTGTGAACAATGTTTGAGAGAAATGGTAATATAGTGTATCTGGAATGAATTTTAGATCTTTAAGTCCATCTCATGAAAAATCGGTGCAGAAACAAAAGTGTTGCATTTATATTTTTGCTGAGTGTATAATTCAGGTACAATTTTAAAGTTTTAAACAGTTTATTGGTATTGACAACAGTTTAAAATACGGATTAAATTGAGTACATTTTAATATTTGAAATTAAAAACCATATTATGCTAATTATAACAAACTATAAGTATTACCTTCTTGAATGTCAGTTCAAGGGGCGAAAATTGCCCATTAATGGAAGCGTTAATTTTTTTATGTTTTATTATTATTATTATTATGATTTATTTTATTTATTTTTTTTTATTAACAGTGGGTAGAAAAATATTTATTTATTTTTGAGGGGTAAAGTAGTTTTTTAAAACATTGCAAAGCCATTATACCAAGTTCATTATATCAGACTCTATATTTCTCTCATAGTGTAAATGGACCATTGTACACACACATTTGGCTTTATATTTTGGTAAGGAAGTCCCTCACAAGGGTTCTAAGTCTGAAAACCCATAATGTGATGTAAAAGAGGAGCTGCGTGGAACTCTCTTAACATAATCCCACATATGCATTGATTGAATTTAAATTGTACTGCACCTGGAATATATTTATAGTATTTAAATTTAGTGTAAAATTACAGTCGAACTACACCTCTTGATTAGTCTGTTTAGTTATGACCTGCTTATTTAACAGTTATTGTAAGAGTCATTCTGTGTTGTGTCTGTGCTGCAGGAGGTGGCTGATAAAGTGCTGGAGATCTTCAGCGTGGCTGAGCCCTCTCAGCTTCCTCATGTGGTGAGCAGTCCGTCCATGCTAAGTGCTGATCCTGACCATGCCGTGACCCACCTAAGACAGCTTGAGTCCTGCGGCGCCCCGTCCATCACCCTGTCCCTGTGTATGGCCTCCCTGGCCCTTCGCAAGGGTGACCTGGACAGCTACAGGCAGCAGATGGACCGCCATGCTGAGGTCTGTCATCAGGAACCTATGCCTTACATCCATAGAATTACATCTGACCTAGGGTTGTGCAACTCATCAACTTCACCCTCCAAAGTTTACGAAAATACAGTAACTTGAGTTGGAACTCTGTGTATCCACTCAGAGATGGAGCACAACATAGATTGTAAAGTCAGTTTTTAGCTCAAGGTGATCATCTAAGAGATTAAATACAAACAAAATAGTGATTATTCATGTAAACCTTCATCGGCCATGTAAAAAATTAACAGAAACAGTTGAGATTAAAAATACATGTGTAACAGTAAATTGGAGCTGTGCTGCTCTTAAAGTGACAGTAGTCTAATATCCTGCTATGACTAATAGCTTAATATTAATCAAAAGAAACATTCAAAATTGCATACTGCTCATGCTCTTGAAAATAAACTTTTGTAGCTTTAATTAAAAACAAAGAAAGTTTTATTCTTACAGTGAAGATTTTGCTGATTGTTTGATTATTTGTTTCTGTTAGCTAAAAAAACCTTTAAGCTCAGTTGTTTTGTTTGTATCTTTTGAGGACTTTTTTGTTTGTTACTAGTGCTGATGTTTTTTGCCATAGTCAAGCAGCCCTAATCCCTAATTTCTGTTCACTGCAATCTCCAGATGTTGCAGGTGTATGGCTTCATAGAGGAACCCAAGCTGCTGCTGCATGGCCGAGGGAAGGCTGTGCTACCCACTATACTGGCCCAGCATCTGCGCCACACACAGGTTGGGCTGTTGGTGGCTGCGGTCGTGGCGCTGCACGAGAACAGCAAGATCAGGCTGGAGGAGGCCGATCTCTTCTTCCAGGTGTGTGTGTTTGTGTGTTGCAGGTGGACGGTAGTAAAGTAAATTTAGTAGTTTATGTGTGGTGTTTTTCTTTGTAAAACTTTACTTCGCTAAATTACAAAAGCATACTTTTACTGCACTGTATTTTATTTAAAAAAAGTTGTTTGTTTTGCCTTTAGTACTTAAAGGGTTTGTTCACCCCAAAATTAAAATTATTTAATTAATTACTCACCTTCATGTCGTCCCAAACCTGTAAGACCTTAGTTCATTTTCAGAACACAAATTAAGATATTTTTTCATGAAAATCGATAGCCATCTTACCCTCCAAAGACAGCAATACAGCTGAAATGATCCAGATCCAGTTTTTTTGTGGAAGGAAAACAAAAATAACACCATTCTTCTCCCCTGATTTACAACTTTTAATTCAAGTAAAAAACTTTTTTTTTTTTTTTTATGAAGTACGCTTACACTGGTATAAGTCCTTACACAATCTAATGTGTTTAAAATTGAACTGGAAATTAGGTGCTGGGCGTCCGGCCAGAGGAGAACTGGTCCCAACTAAGCCTGGTTCTCCCAAGGTTGTTTTCCCCATTCTCTAATGGATGGGGTTTTGGTTCCTTGCCGCTGTCGCCTCGGCTTGCTTAGTTGGTGGACATCTGATTTTTAGTGATTATCATCGTCTTGACTACAGAGACTGCCTCTGCATTTGATAAATATTTTACTCTCGTCATTATACATTACCATCACTCTATTTTCCTACTTGATAATGTTCAGTGCTTTTCTACAATCCATATTGTTAAAAGCGCTAGAAATAAAAGTGACTTGACTTGACTTGGTATGGAAGGCCGTTTCCGCCACTAAATAAAAATATAACCGCTAATTGTGATTTTTTTTGGTATCTTGCTTTTGTGTGACTCAGAATTCTTTTTTCATCGCAATTGGAAGTTCACTTTTTTCAGAATCGCAAGATAAAAACTTGCTTCTGCGAGAAAAAAGTCAGAATTGAGAGTTTGAATCTCGCAATGACTTTCTCAGAATTGCAAGTTTAATAACATGCAACTCTGGGGAAAAAAAGTCACAATTGTAAGTTTGCATCTCACATTGACTCTGAGAGAAAAAAGGCAGAATCGTGAGATAAAATGTCTCAATAACCTTATTTTATTTTAATAATTTTTTTCAGTGGTGGAAATGGGCTTCCATATACTTTATTTTTAATTTTTTTTATTTTTTACCAGAAAATGTTTTAGATTTGTATAATTGTATTTTGTCATTTTTTTTTTCAAACTTGTATACTTTTAACTGTTGTTTTTGTGTTTACTTGTTTTTTATGTAACAAATTCTTTTTGCCATTAAGATGTCATCAACATCAGTTTATGATGGTGACTTGACAATACAATAAATAACTAATACTCTCTGCCAGGAGCTGTGTAAGGATGGTGTGGAGGCTGACAGCAGTCCTCAGCTACTGGTTGATTTCTGGGAGTCTCTGTTAGTAGCGTCCTCTTATGATTCCATCATCCAAGAGTTGCTGTTTCGTCTCACATCTGTCTATATTGACCGAATCACACGCAGAGATCACTCTGTCAAAGCCCTCAAAACAGCGGAGGATCTGGTGAGTGAGATAATGCACCCTAACAAAGCAGGCATTAAGAGTAGTTAGTTACAAATTTCTAGTTGAGTACTAGAGTGTTTTGGGTATTTGCGGGGGGTTTTCTAATCGGGGTCCAGTGACCACCAGGGGGCAGCATCTGAATGCTGGGGTCTGTGGAAAAGTAAAAAAAAAAAACTAAACAAAAACAATTTGTACAAATTAATAGATAATTAACAAATAAAAAAATACAACTTGTAATAAAAACTTAATCTCAATAAATATTGCAATAATATATAGTATATAAAACAGTACTATTGGGTAGAAAAAAGAAAACAACATTTAAGTCTGTTTTAAATATTTCTAACAATAAAATAAATAACTACTACTCTCTGCCAGGAGCTGTGTAAGGCTGATGTGAAGGCTGATGTCCTCAGCTACTGGTGGATTTCTAGGAGGCTCTGTTTGTAGCATCCTCTTATGAATCCATTATCCAAAAGCTGCTGTTTCGTCTCACATTTGGCTATAGTGACCGCATCACGCAGATCTCTCCGTCAAAGGGAGGGGTTAATTTATTAATTTATTGTTTAATAAATAATTTTTAAGTGATATATTGATATATCCCTCAATACATTATGCACATCTCGTCAGTAAAACCAGTTCTTTGATTAGCAGTAAATCTCCATCACCTGTTTCCAAATAAAGCACTGGTTCATTCACAGATGATCTATTTTGTTGGGCATGATTAACTGTCTAATTAATGTTACAGCAATAAATATGGCATTTCTATGGACAAAATAAGGGATGCTCTATATAATCGGTCTAATATTTGCAGCAGCAGACTCCCCCGGCTCCTAATGCCGTTCGATAAGAAGTTCATTCACAGAGCTGTAGATCGATGACAAGCTATTTAATATCATGTTCAGTTCACAGGTGATTCATTGGGAGTATTTTGTCAGTGATCAAAGTCTGGACGCTACTGTTTAGTACAAATCCAGTACAAATCCAAAGTAAAAATCCAGTTTAAACAAGGTTTTCAAATCAATATTAAAACAAATAATAGTTATTTTAGCCAAAGTAGCTAATTAAAAAACAAATACTATAAGCTAAATAAGGTTATGTTCCTTAATCTGGTTTGAAACTTATCAAATGTTTTTTTTTTTTCATGTCCAGATAAACTCTTGCTCTCATTATGGAATGTTGTATCCATGGGTGAGCATCCTGACTCCTCTCCAGTTCAACATCACACATGACCAACAGGAGGACCTGCACAAACTTCAGGTGTGTACTACTAGATCTCTCTCTTTTTGGCAAGCCATATCGTTGAATGCAGGAAATAAATATTAAGGACACTGCTTTAAAAGGACAGTCCGCACAAAAAAATGACAGATCTGTCCTCATTTACTTAGCCTAGTGTCACTGTCGATTCCTTTCTGATATGAAACACAGTAAAGATATTTAGTTTACTACTAGCATTCAGATGAAGTGGTGTAAAGTTAGTGCATGTGTCACTCTCTGCTCTCTATGTGCAGTCTCTGCTGTGTGGCCCAACGCTGGAGGTCTCGTCCATCCTGCCTCTGTTGGAGCAGCTGTCTGACTCTGACAGCACCGGTCTCAGTGTGCACGTGCTCTGCGCCACCAAACTGGGTCAACACGAGACATCCATCCACAGACTGCTAGACCGATGTCCTCGAGCCATCATCTCCTACGCCAACCACGAGCTACAGAATGACAAGCTGGTAACAGACTTCACTGCTCTCGGGATGAGGCTTCTTACACTGATGGCATGCAACCATTGAATCAAAGTGCACCGATCCGAAATTAGGATCGAATATCGGCATCGATACTGAAAAAATAGCTGGATCGGGGATCGGAAAAAAAAAAGTTTTTTTTTCTTCCTCCGTCTCAGCCAGTCACTGTAAATATAGGTCGCAGCAGATCCTACATCATTCATTAGCACATGTGTCGCATGCAAAAAAAATTGGTGCATAAGCAACATGAAGTGAGCCAAAGAGTTGGGTGTGTGGACATCAGTGTTAATTTCATTGACGAATAATTTTCACCAATGAAAACAAGACGATAGCGAACGAAAATAATTTAAAATGACAAAAACTATGACAAAAATCCATTGACATTACGTGAATGTAAACGGCAGGAAACATGTATCAGTACATTGCATTCGGGTGTATTTGGTTTTAAAGGGACCACAGCCTAATTTAGTTGCTCATGTTAATCGAGCAACAAAAATAAAATCACTCAATGCACCTGCCTGAATCACATAGTACTTAGTAGTTCTAAAGATGGGAGCTGGGAGATGGGCGCTGGTAAACTTTGACAATGGGTGACTTGACTTCACTGGCTGTCAGTTGATTACTCAAAACTACTCTCTCTCCAGTCTCTGTGGTGGCAGAAGCTTTTCCCTGAGGTGTGTGACAGGATAAGGACAACCGGAAATGACAACACAGTCCTCCTTTCAGTCCTCAAAGGTAGCAGATTTGTTATGCTTTTGTACGCGACTGAGTGAATTCTGCTGCTTAAGAAAACGTTGTCTTTCACAGAAACTCTGGTTGTGGCGGCCAAGGAACTGAACCCGCTGGAGTTCCTCGACTTGTTGCCAGATGATGGAACGGCTCATTTCTTCCTGCCTCATCTACTTGAATGCAGCCAATAAAATCGCACCACATTTTAGAAAATCAGTGAATCAACACTAAACCTGTTCAAAGACAAGATCTGGATCTACACTGCTGCTTTGAATGCTGATAGCCAAAAAATTATTTCTTCATCTCATTAGTTATGTGTGACTGCTGTGAAAATGATCTAATTAGAAATGCATGTTACAATCTTTCATATACTGGAATAGCACTTTTTTAAGTTTACTTCAAAAACAGGTACTCTCCTTATTATCGTAAAACTATAGAAAACAATATATTCTGACAAATACAGACTACAAAAATAAATCATCATATGTAAAATGACTGTGAGTGCGCATCTACACTTTCAGTTTTTCCCGTTTATTTACTCGCTCCGTGTCCAATAAAGAAATCTAAGTACTCCGTTTTCTTGTCAAATATCTTTCTTTAATCTTCTTTGAAGATACACAAAACAAAACAAATAAAATATAGTCCAAAATTTCAATTATCACGGATGCGGTAAAGAAAACTGTGTGACTCCGCAGTCTTTACAAGTGCGCACTGACTTTCACTTTTAACAGACGCGCTTCTTAAAGGGCCAGTACAAAATTTAACATAATACATAATTTCAATCCAAAATGTATTAAATATTCATCCAATTGGCAAATATGAATAATGTAAGTTCACAAATGCAAACAATCCAAAACAAAAACATTCAAAACTGAATTGCACCATATAATAACATTGGTTATTGAATCTGAACAAAATAGGCTCCTACATTACCACCCCCTAATTGTTCTCAAACTATTGAAACAATTACTTAAATTTAAACATAAGGAGCCATTTTACTTAATTCTTAGTGAAATCCAAAAGCAAAGTCCAAAGCAATTCAAATTTACGTTCGAAAGACATATTGTCTTCTCTATATTTGTTCTGCCTCCTGCAACAGGCAAAGTTTTGTTATGGGTCTTTCCAAAATGTTCGTTTTTGTCTTAATGCGGACTTGTCGGACAAGTCCCTTCTTGTCAGGAATGGTTTCAATGATTCTTGCTAATGTCCATGAATTCCTAGGGGCAGAATCATCGACTACCAGAACGATGTCTCCAACAGAGAAGTTTCTTGTTGTGTTGTTCCACTTTTGTCTCTGTTGCAACTGTGGCAAATATTCCCGACACCAGCGTTTCCAGAACAAATCAGAAATGTATTGCACCTGCTTCCATCTGCGTCTAGAATACAGGTCATTGTGGTCAAACAATCCTGGAGGCAATGATGGCTTTGTCTTGAGTAACAACAAGTGATTGGGAGTCAAAGCCTCGAGATCATTTATGTCACTTGATGTTGCAGTGATTGGTCGACTGTTGATTATAGCCTCTGCCTCACAGAAAACAGTTTGAAGGCATTCCTCATCAAGAACTTGTTCTCTAACTGTAGCATTAAGGATTTTTCTTATTGAGCGTATTAGTCTCTCCCATACCCCGCCATGGTGAGATCCAGTGGGAGGATTGAAAACCCACCTAATTCCTTGTTGACTAAGATGGTCATGAATTTTCTGGTAGTTCCATTGTTCAATGGACTGTCTTAGCTCACGCTCAGCAGCTACAAAATTGGTTCCATTGTCTGACCTTAGAACTTTCACTTGTCCCCTTCTGGCCACGAACCGACGTATAGCATTTAAACAGGAATCGGTGTCCAACGACGAAGCAACCTCGATGTGCACTGCACGAATAGCTAAGCAGGTAAATATAACACCATATTTCTTGACAAGGCTTCTTCCACGTTTAACCATGAATGGTCCAAAGTAATCTACACCTACTCTTGTAAAAGGTGGATCATCTGGTGTCACCCTGTCTGATGGTAAATCCGCCATCATTTGTTTTCCTGTGGAGCTATGTAAACGACGACAAGTAACACATCTTGAAAGCATTTTTCTGATTGCAGATTTGGCACCTGGTATCCAGTATTTCTGTTGTAATGTGGAAATCATGTGATTTCTACCACCATGTCCTGTTTTCTCATGAACATTCTGTAGGATCAAGTTGGTGACATGAAGATCCTTTGGAATAATCATAGGCCATTTGACTTCTTCCGGCATAGCAGCATTGCAAAGTCTTCCACCAACATATAAAATGTCATTAAGTAACTCAGGGTTCAACCTGTAGATTGAACTGCGTCCTTTTATGGCTTGTCCACTTTGCAAGGCTGATATCTCCTCTGCAAACTTCTCTCTTTGACAGTGCTTCACTATTTCAAGCTCAGCCTCCTTCAAATCATCCACTGAAATGTTAGTTCCTTTCCATTTGACTTTGATGTCCAACATCTTTTTGTTCACTGTAAGTGAGTTAGCTGGAGTCTCTGTAATAAAGATCTTTCTTTTTTGCACAAGTTCCAATAGCATAGATTTAAACTTCAACATCCATGCTACGATGCGCTGAAGCTTTATCCAAGAGGAGAAATGATTCATCAGTTGTCTAACTGAATTGTTACTGTGTTGGGTCCATATAGAATTGACCAACACTGATCTTTTGATCTCTGGATCATCTGCAGATATCATTATTTGGTCCATGTTCTTTGGCCACTCAAGTGGGGATTGGTAAAGAAATTCTGGGCCTGAGATCCATTTTTCATTTTGCAAGAAAGTGTTGACCTTCTGTCCTCTTGAGGCACAGTCTGCTGGATTTAATGCAGTATGAACATGGTTCCATTGTTCGATGTTTGAACTCCTCAGAATCGTTGTGACTCTGTTCGCCACAAATGTTCTGAATCTTGTGTTTTCATTTCTGAGGTATTTAAGAACAGTTGTGCTGTCCGTCCAGTAGACTGAAGGTTTAAGTTCCAGCTGTAGTTCTCTTTTTAACATCAAATCCATTTTTGTGGCCACTGTCGCAGCTGTTAGTTCCATTCGTGGAATTGTAGGTCTTTTTAGAGGGGCGACTCTGGCCTTCCCAATAATCAATGCACAGTGCACCCGATTCTGTTGATTGCGTAAAAGAAGATAACTTGCAGTGCCATACGCATCTTCACTCGCATCTGCAAAGTGATGTAACTGTGCTACTACAGCTTCTCCGAAATCTGCTGGTTTAATGCATCTTCTCACCTTGAACTCTTCAAGCTGATGAAGTTCACTGAGCCAGTCTGTCCACTTTTGTTTTACTTGCTCTGGCAGATCATCATCCCATCCTATTTTCAGTCGACATAATTCTTGCAGGATCAACTTTGCTGGTAGTACTACAGGTGCAAGAAACCCCATAGGGTCATAGATAGAACTGACGATCGAGAGCAATCCTCTTCGAGTGAGTGGGCGATCTTTAAGGACTATCTTGAATTGAAATGTGTCTGACTCAACATCCCAGTGGATGCCCAATGCTCTTTCCATTGGAAGTATTTCCTGATCAAGATCCAAGTTTTTTACTCCATCAGCCCGTTCGTTCTCAGGTATAGCTGCTAGCACGGTACGACTGTTGCTAGTCCACTTAACCAGGCGAAATCCTCCTTTGAAACATATTGCTCGTAGACCATGATACAGCTCTATGGCATGTGTCTCAGTGGCTGTGGATTTTAGACAGTCGTCTACGTAAAAATTACGAAGAACAGCATCAGCAACCTCAGGTTTGAATAGTGTGCCATGATCCTCAGCGCATTTCCTCAAAGCATAGCTGGCACAGCTGGGTGAAGAAGTAGCACCGAACAAGTGGACAACCATTTTATGTTCCACCAAGTCTCCTTTATAATCTCCGTGAGGCCACCATAGGAACCTAAGAAGATCGGAATCCTCCTCATGGACACGAACTTGGTGGAACATAGCTTCCACGTCTGCCATAAAGGCAATTTTTTCCTGTCTGAATCTTACAATTACACCAACAAGACTACTTGTGAGGTTGGGACCTTGTAAAAGTTGCTGATTCAATGACACCCCTTGATAAGATGCCCCGCAATCAAAAACGACTCTCAATTTACGCTTAACTGGATGGTACACCCCATGGTGAGGTATGTACCATGTCTTACCATCTGCATGTTTGTGACTGTCTTCTGACAGCTCAACAGCATAGTCATTTCGGATGAGATTGTTCATGAAAGATGTATACTCATTATGGAACTCTGGATTTCTGATCAATTTTCTTTTTAAATTCAGAG
>JAUCNO010001290.1:1691128-1706899 GCA_032353835.1 Enteromius viviparus
GCTGAGTATCATCTGCATAACAGTGAAAGCTAACACCATGTCTCCTGATAATATCTCCCAAGGGTAACATGTAAAGCATAAAAAGTAACGGCCCTAGTAATAAAGGTTCTTTACTGGCATGGTTCCACAAAGAACCTTTACCATCCATGGAATCCACAAAAGGTTCTTTACATTGAAAAAATGTTTTTTATAATAAACATAGCATTTATACATTATTAAGCTATTTCTGATATATATATATATATATATATATATATATATATATATATATGTATGTGTGTGTGTGTGTGTGTGTGTTTATATTTATATATAATAAATATACACAGTATATTTTACATTAGATTAATCACGATCAATCATTTTTCCAGCTTTGCTGGAATGCTGCTGGATTGATAAAATGTTAATTATATTTAAATATAATTACTGTTTAATTTACATAATATGTTTTAAATGTATTCTCTTGCAGCTCCCTAACATTAAAAAGAGGCTGTTCGGTTCTTCTGATTGGTCCAAGTGGCAGTGGTAAAGTTACCGCTGTAAGAGCAGCTAGCAGGAGGCTACATCTTCATCTGATCAAGGTGATTAGTGATTTTTCTGCATAGTTTTTCTTGATTGATTTCTTGATGTTTTTTTCACAGTTACAAGCATCAAAAAATTTGTGTCTTTCATAAGTTTATGGGAAACAGCCCATATGAATATTAAAGGAATAGTTCATCCAAAAAGGAAAGTTCTGTTATTGTGTACTCATTTACCCAGGATGTTTTGGTCACCATTGACATCCACATAGTAGGAAATAAAATACTATTGAAGTCAGTTGTGACCCAAAACACCCTGGGTACAAACTTTCTTCAAAATTGCTTCCTTTGTGTTCGGCAGAACAAAGATATTAATACAGGTTTGGAACTACTTAAAGGTGAGTAAATGATGACAGAATTTATACAAATGGTAATCAATATACCAACAAAACATGGTTACTTCTCTTTTACTACAATCAAAAATGTTTATTTTGTAAGGAAAAACACGGTTGTTCAGTCTAGTAGAGTTGAGTTAATTAGCATGTTGCTAGGCTAATAAACATCAAGCATAAATACACACCTATTGAGTGAAACTTTTCATCAGTTTTCATCATACCGTCTAACATAATTCCCTGATATTTTTATTATTGAGAATGAAGCTGTATATTTAGAGTCCCTACTTGTTTATTTTAGATGGAGCCCTGCATGTAAAATGCAGGCATGACAATCTTGACTTAGAATTAAAAATGTGTTTCCTGTGATCTTCATTGGAGACAAGAACACCTAGATGAGCTCCGTGGACAGATCGCCAGATCCAGATGCACACACACACACTATAAGTGCTTACACAATCTGACATTTGTTTAAAATTGAACTGGAAATTAGGTGCTGGGCGTCCGGCCAGAGGAGAACTGGATCCAACTAAGCCTGGTTGTTTCAAGGTTTTTTCCCCATTCTCTCATGGATGGGGTTTTGGTTCCTTGCCGCTGTTTTCTCTGGCTTGCTTAGTTGGGGACACCTGATTTCTAGTGATCATCGACATTTTGATTACAGAGACCGTCTCTGCATTTGATAAATAAAATTTAATCTCGTCATAATACATTACCATTACTCTATTTTCCTACTTGATAATGTTCAGTGCTTTGCTAATCTGTATTGTTAAAAGCGCTATATAAATAAAAGTGACTTGACTGTGACTTATTAATCTAGTTAATTTTAGTTAAATTGCAAGCACATTGTACTAATTTGTGGCCAACTAAATTGCATCCAGGGAGCAAATGTCACAATGCTGACTCGTATCATGGCTATATTCAGTGGTCACATGAAATAATCTGTTTGTCTAATGTTAATGTCTGATAGTGTTGTATGTGTGCTGGTGTGTACAGGTGGACTGTGTCACTGTCTGCGCAGACACGGCAGCTGCCTGTGAGGCCAAGATGAAGTCTGTATTTGAGAGAGCAGAGCTCCATCGCCCGTGTGTTTTGTTGCTGAGAAACCTGCAGCTGCTCGGCCAACCACGAGACGGCTCTGAGACCGACTCCAGGGTCACGTCCACGCTCTGCAAGCTTGTAGCAGCTGCTCACACCAGGTGAGACGCCAACACTCCTGCAGCGCACTGGTATTTAACAGAAACATACTTCTCTTGAAGTGCCCATATTATAGATTATGAAAGATTAATGTTTTGGGTCAAAAAACACTTTAATTGTCTTATAATATTCTTTTATTAATACCTTTTTATTAATAAATTCCAATTGTTGCCTTGATTATTAATTATACATATCAAAATCTCAAAATTCGTCCTTTGAAAACCATTTTAAAATCAAATATTGCATTGCTACAGAAATGGTGCATCAAAATCTAAATCACCAAATGTTTTTGTGTATGGTGTTTCCACACTTGGAGTTTGTGCCCTGCATTTAACCCGTCCAAAGTGCAAAACACACAGTGAACTCACACACCCCGGAGCAGTGGGCAACCAGTGCTGCAGTGACCGGGAATCAGATCAAAACATCACACAACTGTATGAAGTTGCAGCACATGGGGATCGAATCCACAATCTTCCAGTAGCACACCTATTGGCGATCCTGCTACACCGCAGGGGAGATATAATAACATTTAATTTTGTTTATGGCACTGTTACATCTGTATTAAAAAATGGGAGTGACAGTTCAAGGGTTCAATCAAAATCAAGTGGATTCCTTCTTCCTTGTGCTCTCCTGCAGTGTGGTGGTGGTGGGGTCCGTGAGCAGCCAGCGGGAACTGTCCTCAGATGTGACGGCAGCGTTTGTGCACCAGGTGGTGATAGAGAGTCTGTCCGAGGAGCAGCGCAGGACCATGCTGGCCAGCCTCAGTGAGGACCTGATGCTGGGAAAAGACGTCAATCTTGGCAAGATTGCCAAACAGACAGCTGTGAGATTATCATTTATCTCATCTTTGCATTCAAATGGACCATATGCACTCTTTTATACATGTTCAAAGATAAATTGCTCTGCATTCAGGGTATGAGCTTATCATATCACTGTATCTTATGTACATTTAATTGTCCTTTCATGGTGACTTTGTTTCTGTAGGGGTTTGTTTTAGGAGATCTTTGCGCACTCCTTACCAATGCTGGGAAAGCCGCTCACAGACGACTTCTGCAGACGTAGTAAGTCTCCACTCTTCTGCTGATATTTATAGTCCTGTTGAATGGATCAGATGGATCTTCGTGTGTAGTTTTCCAGAAGCAGCGAGTGAACAGGAAGAGGAGGATTTGTGCGTCTCTGGAGTGAGCGTCATGTCTGAGGACTTCAGCACAGCACTGGACATCCTACAGGAGGCACATTCACAAGCCATCGGGGCGCCAAAAGTACAGTAATCTTTTTTTTCTCGCTTGATTGAGTCTTTTGTATGAAGCGAACTAGTTCAGAAACCGTGTAGTTTTCAGTGCATGTCCACTGCAATTAAATTCAAATGTGCTGTATTTTAACACAACAGTTAATGATCAACTACTTTACATGCAACTACTTAATGAACAATTACTTTACTCCCTGGTAGAGATGTCTTAAAGCGATAATTATAAGGACCTAATTGATCACAGTCACCAATATTATCTCAGTGTTGAGTAATGTGATGCTCCAAAAGTACAAATTGTTCCATTTTAAAATAAAAAAATAATAAATAAAATCACTTTTTTGTTTGCAATAACACTAAAGCATTAACTTTACCAATGATGCCCAAGTTTTAGATGACAACTAGCATCTAAAAGCATGTACAAAATGTTCAAATAAAGCTGTGAAAAAGTTGAATGGAATGTTAAACCTCACATTTCAGCCTTTAAATAAAGAAAAGGGTTTACAATGATAATTAAAAAAGAAATGATTATGTGTATGTTATCTGCTCCTTCTATAATTCTGAAAATCTTAGCTGAATCGTTTAAAGGTGTAGGATCCACATAAGCTTGTTTTTCTTCAACTGGTGTTGAACTCAAGACATATAAATTTGTTTAATTTTTGGACAGACAAAAACCACACACAGGCGCAATATAAATGAAAGTCTTTGTAAATCCACTGACTGATAGAATTACAGTATTTTCGCATAACCTCTGTGGACAAAGCAGCATTGTGATTGAAACACTACTTTTTTAGGAGTTACATAGAGCAAAGATGAAAACAAAATGTCATCCAATCTTTTCTGAAAGGGATCCCCAGGTATTAAGACATTTGTAGCTTAATATAACATGCATTATGTCTCTTACTAAAATATGTAGTAGAAAACCCATGAAAGATGTCATTTCGTTTTCGTCAAAACAATTTTGGATTATGAGCAGCACCGTTATTTTATGTGCACGGTACGTTCTGCATCAGTGACATCAGATGGTTGCACTCTGTAAAATACACATAAGAAACCATATTGTGTTGCTTTTGGTTGTAATTTTTAGTCGAAGGGCAACAAGAGAGGCAATTAATTGCTTTCCTAGCGCTACCAGGCTAATAAAATAATTAGAAGGTGCATGTGGACAAATAATACTGATTACTTAAAAAAAAAAACTAACCCTTATGCTCTCTCCACTTTAGCTCTAAAGCCTTTGATTTTTTTTAGTAGACCTCACCTACCGAAAGAGCTTAAAAAGAAATGCGATGCCATGCTGTTAGGATGTAAACATACCACACTTATCATAATGCCAGGGCCAATTTCTCAGCTGGGAATTCCCTCAATATGCATTAGACTCAAATCGCGGTAGCCAAATACGGCTTGAAAGATAATTAATGTACGTAACGGTCAAATAGCAAAACGACAAAAAAAACTATTTTGGAGGAGATGGAGAGTTTTGGTGGCTTTGTTGAGTTATTAGCAGGGAGGATTTGATCTTATGCTATCAAAGCTGGCTTGGCTATTGCTATTCTCTTCAAAATCAAAATCAAAAATTTAAAATGATTTAAAGTCATAAAAGTTCACCCACGAATTAAGGTTGGGCATTAATGTACTATTTACATAACTATCAGTACAATAAAAAGCATCTGCTAAATGACTAAAAGTTGTTGTCCTGTCTAAAGCTCCGAGTTTGTCTTCTCTTCTTCATCTCAGATTCCGTCAGTCAGATGGCAGGACGTTGGTGGACTGCAGCAGGTTAAGAAGGAGATTTTGGACACGATTCAGCTTCCTCTGGAGCATCCAGAGCTGCTCTCGCTGGGTCTGCGGCGCTCCGGCCTGCTGCTCTATGGGCCGCCGGGCACCGGAAAAACCCTGCTGGCTAAAGCTGTCGCCACTGAATGTACCATGACCTTCCTCAGGTGACTGCATAACTCTTTTATTTAGTTATGTTAGTTTAACATAACTTTAACTAGTTGTGTAAGAATTATGAATCATGCGAGCAGGGTTAGCTTTATCACACGAGTGCTGTTTTTGTTAAATGTGTTTTTATACAACAGTTTGATAAATTACAAGTTAATATTCTGTTATTTAATTTTAAGTACATGTACAATGTAGTCTGTTTTTGCTCAATTTTGCAGAGCAAATATTACCTTTAAAACCATATCATAATTGTTATAATCATAACTGCAGTGATTTATTTCACGTTTGAACGAATCATGTGAACCAGTGATTCAATAGTCTGACTCATAAAGACATTTATGGCCACCTGCTGGTAGATTTAGTTCTTATTTAGAGTAAAGTTTCATTTAAGAAAAGTCAAGGTAGAGTTAACCCAAAAATGAATGTATCATGAATATGTATCATGAAAAGCGCTATACAAATAAATTTGAATTTGAAAAATTTGAATTTCATTTTAAAGCTGTATGACTGTTTCTGGGTAATTCCATAGCCAATATGCGATTAACTAGATTAATCAAGCGACACATCATGTAATTAATTAAATTTAAAAAAATACTACTACTTTATTTGCTATAAATTTGAAATATTTAAGGGACTGCTTTGAGTACAAAGCTAAATGAAAATAATATCATGTAATGAGTGTGTTTGATGTTTGTTTTCAGTGTGAAGGGTCCTGAACTCATCAACATGTACGTTGGTCAGAGTGAGGAGAACATTCGAGAGGGTATGAGTAATGAAATTAACTACTCTTCTCAATCTGCTGATCCATTTGAGCTCAGTTTACTATATTTATTTTATTGAGCATGTTAACGCTTCTCTCTGTCTGTTCGTCAGTGTTCAGTAAGGCCAGATCCGCTGCTCCCTGTATCATCTTCTTTGATGAGCTGGACTCTTTGGCTCCTAATAGAGGCCAGAGTGGAGACTCAGGAGGGGTGATGGACAGGTCACCATCACATTTTATATAATACTTAGACACTTGTATTCAACTCAACTTACATTTTCACAGTACACATTGTTTCAGATATAGAAATATTAATATCTTCTTCACAGCCCTAGCTATACGATATATCTAACATGATGATCATGCACATCTCGTCAGTAAAGCTCGTTCCATGTAACAAATCCGCAGTAATAAATACAGATACTCACAGATGCATCAGAATTATACACAATAATGTAATGTTTAAAGGAGCAGACAGCGATGGTCAGTAATTCAGCGGGACAGCCCAATCTCTGACATTTTGGGCAATTAAGAAAACCTGGCCGGATACATTTTTGTAGGTCCAAAAACATGTATGGTCACCCCAATGGAAATAAGTCATAACACAACAGAATGGAGAGAAAAAAAATGCAATTCAATGAAATTAGTACTAACACAACATATAAAAAATAGAAGATTATAACAGAAAGACACCACAACACAATAAAAAATATGCAAAAATAAATAAATAAGCACAATAGAAATAAGTTGCAAAGAATATAAGAAAATTGGCCCAACAAAATGGAAACAAGCCGCAAAATAAAAACAAAAATTAGCACATACACCAAAATTAGCACAACACAAATGAAAACAAGCCGCAAAATAAAAACAAAACTAGCACAACAAACTGAAACAATCTGCACAACGAAAGGAGCAAATCTCAATAGCACATCATCACAGAAACACGCCACAGCACAATAAAAAAATGCAAAAAAAGTCAAATTAGCACAACACAATAAAAACAAGCTGCAAAAGAAAAAAACAATGCACAATACAATGAAATTAGCACATAACAATGGAAACAAGCCGCAAAATAAAGACAAAATTAGCACAACAAATTGAAACAATCTGCACAACGAAATGAGCACAACACAATGAAATTAGTCCTATGCATTGTGTTGTGCACCACTCTGCCATTTTATTGATGCTGGTTTGAAAAGTGTATGAAGGCTAAAGGATCATGACAAGCCATGTTTTGCCACATTTAATTGTTAGGGTGGTGTCACAGCTTTTAGCAGAGCTTGATGGTCTTCACTCATCTGGAGACGTATTTGTGATCGGAGCAACTAATCGGCCAGATCTTCTGGACCCATCATTGCTCAGGCCTGGCAGGTAAATACATTCAGATTCAGCTGCTCTTCAGTTTGTTCTGCATTCTTGCAATGTTTTTTCTTCTTTCCAGATTTGATAAGTTGGTTTATGTGGGTGTGAATGAAGACAGAGAGTCTCAGCTGCAAGTTCTGAGGGCCATCTTGCGCAAGTGAGTGCGTTCATGCTCTCTCAGTGCTTCTGGAGTGTGTTATTGCTGCTGACTCTCTGCTGGTGATGTGTTTGGAGGTTTAAGGTGGACCCCAGCGTGTGTCTGTCGGAGGTCGTGGAGTCCTGTCCTCCTCAGCTGACTGGAGCCGATCTCTACGCGCTCTGCTCAGACGCCATGATGTGTGCCATCAAGAGAAAGATATTACGAATTACTGAAGGTATGTGGAAAACCAACCAGTGAGGGATGATTGTATGACTCAAGGGTGAGTGACCATGTTAAACTAAATACCAAATGTTACAGAAAATGCCACTGTTGCTGTTCCCTCAGTTCTGTATAGCCGTAAGGCCATAA
Organism: Enteromius viviparus; assembly: GCA_032353835.1. Classification (NCBI taxonomy): domain Eukaryota; kingdom Metazoa; phylum Chordata; class Actinopteri; order Cypriniformes; family Cyprinidae; genus Enteromius; species Enteromius viviparus. The sequence continues at coordinate 1,699,047 of JAUCNO010001290.1, forward strand.
AGCCATAAGTTTAGTTTGTGATCATTACACGCATGATTTAATGTTGACATTTATGTAACTGTTCAAAACAAATGCTGACCTCTTTAAAGCCAACAATTTTATTTCTCTAGAGAAGGCAATCATTCATCTTTCATTAGTCATATTTACTTGATGATTTGGTGTTCATTTATTATTCATTTTACTGGTTCCCAATTATTAAGAAACATTTCTAATAATCAATATTGAAAAGTTTTTTGCTGTCTTTTTGAAAAATATACAGTTTAAAAGAACAGCATTTACTTATTTAATAAATGTTGTTACTGTCACTTTTGACCAATTTAATGCTAAATGAAAGCATTATTAGCATAATAATATTTATTATTATTATAAGTTATTATTATAAGTTATATTGCTGTTTTGCTTAAATGAATTCAGCCATTTTCCATTTACATATTTTAAGTTTTAAAAATAAATTAAAATGATTATGAATTATGAATTATTATTATTATGCTTTTATATAATTGGTATTATTCACATCCAAAGTAATTATATATATATATTTTTTTTTTTTTTACTTTGTGCATTATTTTTTATGTGTATATATAAATGCACTGGACAGGTCAGTCCAGAGGTAGCATATAGAAAATAAGGAAATAACATACATCAGGAGAAGGAGGGGAAATTGTCAATTGCGTTTAGAGACCAGTTGATCAAATCCATAATTCCTTTTAGTTTGAAGAGCAGGGCAAAGAGAGTCTCAGAGATAGAACTCACAAGACAAGAGGAGCCAGCGGGGAGGGAGAGGAGAAAGATGCAACCACCTTCGCCGAGAGCCAAGATATGATATATATATATATATATTTAATATTAGTGTTATTATTTTTCAAAAACAAGTGAATAAGAAGTGATACTTGTTTCTTAGTTGTGTGCAGAAGCTTGAAAACATTATTTTTATCCTTCATCATTCATCTTGACTGATCCGTCAGCTTTTAACACAGACACTCATCAGCATGTTCAGACATCCACTATTAATAAGCAAAATATCATTTGCATTTGCCAGTTCAACACCTGAGATCTTTATTGGTTGAAGTTTAGAGGATATAAATTAAACCAGGAAGAAATGAAAAGTTACATTCTATGCATGAAACCCATGTGTCCATATTCCAGCTAATTGCTCCGAGCCTAAAAACACACTCTACACAGGTATGTGAACACAAACGCTGCTGTGGCGGTGTTTTGGTCAAGCGTTCACGTGTGTGTTGAGTAGAGGATGTTTCTGGCCTGGTTCTGTCAGTCTCTCTGCTTCCTTCTCAATATCTGCTCTACTTGCCTTCACTCTTTCTTCATCTCTGTGTCTGTGATGCAGGTGTGGATTCAGAGGCCAGCGCTCTGACTCTGTGTTCAGAAGACTTCCGACAGGCTCTGGCAGGCCTTCAGCCATCCGTCTCTGAGCAGCAGCTCAACAGATACAAGCTCATCCAACAGAAATTCACCACAAAATAACATCCTAAACACCCATCTTAAATCACGTAACATCTGAAGCTAAAACTTTTGCACTGTGTCCTAACCAGAGCCACTCTCATTGGCCCATGTAACTAAATATTAAATGTTGAATATCATCTGACTGGCTGTGATTGTGTCATGTTTGAGCACAGACAGATCGAGACTTGTTGCTTCACATCTGGTTAGGACACAGCTCATGTTTCGCTTCTTATCCCGCAGGATTGCTTTGCATCTTCCTTTCATATTTAATGTCTAAATGAAAAAAAAAACTAATGAAAAACTAGAAATAAGATTAAATAAAATGAAATCTGATATCTAACCAGCACTGCAACAACTACAACTAAAGATACACCTTGGCTAGACTGTGTGTGTGTGTGTGTGTGTGTGTGTGTGTGTGAGATAAAAGGCACTTAATTAATGTTTAGTGAAATTACTGTAATACACTAGAAAAATTCATCAAAATAAATCAACCTCAGTGCTTTTATATTTGCTAGTGCTGTCAAACAATAAATTTGCACTTAATCAGTTACAAAATAAGTTTTTCTGTACATCATATATATGAGTACAGAGCCCCTTAAGGGACGTGGTGGAGAAAAAAAAATAAAAAATTCAAGGTATAAATAATTTTTTTTTCATATATTTTGCGTTCTCTCGCAAAACTTTGCGTTCTCTGAATTGGCATAACCAATTGAGCTCAGATAAACACTTTCTATTTACTTTAAGCTTCCAGTGTATTAGACAGCTCCGTAATGGGGCAGTTCTACATCATTAGAAGCGGTGCTGCTGCGATTAAAAGCGAGAGCGATCATAACGTGCATATGGAGCCATCAGCTGTCAAATGCTCTCGCGGTTCTTTGATGTTATACACCGACCGGTGGCTGCAGCACCACTTCAAGTCGAACACACAATGTCTGTACGGGTGCCAACAAAAGCATGAAGCACAATGCAAATGCCTTGCGAGAGAACAACATGTGTCCGACTTGAGCATTATCCGATTCATTTGACAGCTGATGCTTCCATATGTGCATTATGATGGCTCTCGCTGCAGCACCGCTTCTATGATGTAGAATTTGTTTTGTTTTTTTTACCACCCCGATTTTTTTTTCTCCACCACATTCCTTAAGGGGCACCATATATGTGTGTGTGTGTCTGAGTATATTTATTATGTATATATAAAGACACATACATACAGAACGTATTTAGAAAATATTTACATGCATTTGCATGTATATATTTATATAAATTATATAGAAATTACTTAATATATAAACGTAACATTTTTCGTAAATATATACATGCTTGTGTATGTATATTTTTATATATACATAATATATATGTACCGTATATATTTATGTATGCATAATAAATATACACGGTACACACACAAACTGTGAGACGAATAATCGTTTGACACCACTAATTTTACACACTGGCACACAGTGGTTACACTTTATATTAAGTGCTTAGTTTTGGATCATTTAATTCATAATTCATTTGCTATGCAAATGTTGTAAGGCGCTGATGTCATTGGTATGATTTATGCCTGTATATTTTTAGAAATGTTAATATTTTTGTTTTACAACTGTAATTACCACTTCATTGCTATGTTGTTACTGCATATATGTAACAAAGGACAAATGGGACGACATAATATAAAGTGTTACCTTGTTTATTCAAAGAATTACTGAAAATAATCTTAAAATGCTTTGAAATTAAACGTATTTGATTCTTCTAACAAATCTGTGTCTGCTTTGACATAGAGATAGAAGACAATATGAACACAAAAGAGAAAATAAGTTTCAAACTATGCAAGCATCTGTTTTGACTTGTGCTGTAGCTTGTTGTTGGAAAATACTGGAAGCAAGTGCAGTGGGTGAATCTTACGAAAAATGTCAAGACATGTTTGAGTCAACTCAAAATCACATGAAACAAGTTGGAATTTGGAAAAAAACGATTTATGACGTTTTCTAAATAATTAATAAAACAATTAATAAAATATATGGATTATAGTTTGCGTAGAGAAAATTATATTACAATAATTAATAATAAAGTTAATTTATACTTAGAAATACTATGCTTTATGAATAGTATATAAATATTTTTAGTTAAATAGTTTATTAAGTTAATAATGAGAATATTGAAACCCTTTTAGTAACAGAAATTTAACAAAACTCCGAATGTTCCTGAAATATGGTTGTTTTTTTACTACAAAAAATAATTTCTTAACATTTTTACCATGGATTTTGTGTGATATGTGAGCCGAACTTGACATGCTTTACGAGATTCACCTAACAATTAATAATGCATTTTTTTTATTAGTGATAATTATGAGGACGTGTTCAATAACAACCATTTAATTAAATCATTTGTCAAATAGCTGCTTGTAGGGCTGGGCGGTATACACCGCACGATATATTAAGCGCATCTCATCAGTAAAGCCGTTGTTTGATTAGCGCTAAAACTACGTCACCTGTATTTAAAAGGAACGCAAGCGGGTGATTCAACGCGCAGCTTGTCAGCGATCTACGGCTCTGTTTATAAGCTGGCGTTCCTTCTAAATACAGGTGACGTAGTTTTAGCGCTAATCAAAGAACCGCCTTTACTGATGAGATGCGCATAATATATCGTGCGGTGTATACCGGTATATACTGCCCAGCCCTAGCTGCTTGATTTTTTTATTATTTAAAAAATAAATAAATAAATAAAAATACTGAAATAATGATTCTGTGATAATTTTTTAAGTTGTTAAATGATAATTGGGCCACATAATGGTCCATTTGGATTGATATAACTATCTTTTTTTTTTTTTTTTTTTTTTATTAGATATTGACATTTAAATGAATTAGTTTACTCCTCTGGACACAGTAATGGACTGTCAGCTGACAGTCTGAGTGCTCACTCAACAGTATGGAAAAAAACACTGGTGTGCTGTCGGTTACTAGCTCATGGCAATTATAAGTTTTTCTTTTTTCTTTTTTTATGATTTTTCTTCTTTTTCACCCACACGCATCATTAGGAATCGAAAAATAAAAGTCCCTGAAATCCTGACCAGAGAAAGCAATGTCAACCAAAGGCACTTAAAGAGCAAGAGCAATAATGTGCTGCCACACGTTGAGTAGTGAACTGAAGCATGACAGAAGTGTATTTGAGAGAAAGATGAACAAATGTCACTAGGAGGCACTGGATCTTAGTCGGGGGGTCTGGATCTTTGTGAAAGGTTCACAACCAACTCTAAGCCTCTTCTGCTTCTGCTTTGGTGTTTAGTTCGTATGTTTGTCAGAGACGACTGAGATGCTTTCTCCGTTTCTGGATCTGCGTTCATGTTGAGGGCAGATGGAGCTTCTCTCTGTGTCAGTGACTCAAGTGAAATGCGGCATACGACTGCAGGTTCTGCAATGCAAAAGAATGCATGATTTCTCATGTTGACATATGTAAGTATTGCTGTGTTTTTGTTACATTGTTTTAGCCTAAGTGCAACAACGTCTCACTAGGCTCATTGCCTCTACATATATTTCTGCAACCACGCAATTATGTACCTCACTGCACATTTCGCCAAATTGTCCAGAGAGTGGCGCAAAAAGACACAAATTTAATACGTAACCATGGCACATTTGTTTTAGGTAGGTACAAATACGTATTGCAGTGTTTTTATAATGCTGCTTTAGGTACATTTGTGGCTATTTAGGATTTAAATATCCAGTGAGTGTCGCTAAAGATAAATATCATGTTGGAAATATCCACTACACCCAGATAGTGTTAACAAATTTAAAAGTAATTTAAAAGCGTATTTGCTGATGCTATTTTAACTTCCTTAACCTAATTTGAACTATTTTACAAGGGATTTGAACCAGTGCATTTTACCGCTTAAGTTTACGTCTAATCATGCGGATTCCTATTGGATTGACTTAGTTTTCGCCCATAAATTTTTACTGAGTACCAGTAAAAAGTTTGTGATCATGCTTCAAAATTTACATGAGAAATTTCTCCCTCACTTGAAATTCCCAATAGTGCGGTTTCCAATTGAAACAAATTTATTTTGCCTGTGAAAATGTGGTAAAAAACAGTAAAATTTGAACAAAACATTTAAAGTTTTTTTTTTTACATATGCTTTATACTGTGATGGGACATCAAACTACACCCAATTCATGGGTGGTGCCTGGTCATTTATTTAGGTACAGCAGAATAATAATAAGTAAATACTCTCTCATTTACAAATCCTGTGAAGTCACCATAAAGTCCAAATGAGATTGATGTTCATTTCAGAGGAAGATGGTTGAAGTAATCAGGCTGACTTTAAGATGTCATTCTGACATCCAACAATAACCATATTTACCGCTTACGTGGCCTTTGCTACTTTTGTGCGTTTCATCCTTTTCCTGCGCATGAGGGTGACCTGAGGCCTCTTCAAGCCGGCGATGAGCAGCAGCAGTCTGGGTCGGGACTTGGTGAGCCAGCTTCTCAGTAGCGTCCCCTTGGGAAACCTAGAAAACATCACATCCTTTGAGTCCACAAACATGTCTTCAGCACCTTGGGGCTTCTCGGGTAAAGAGCTGCTTTATTTATACTCAAAGTTGGACTGATCCTTAAGCCCTGTTCACACCAAGCATTGTAACTCATGTTAATAATAGTTATAGATAAAGACATAATTCTAAAAATCATTCTCAGTGTAAATGTGCCCCTATTATGCTTTTTCAAATATTATCTTTCATGCAGTGTGTCATGTAGCTGTATGTGAACATAAACCATCTGCAAAGCTGTGACGCCGACAGTGCACGATAAATAAAGTTGTCTATCAAAAAAAAACAAGTCGCCTCACATTCACCTAAATGAATCATCAGCAATTTAAATATTTTTCTGTTACGGATCCACGTCACTAAGTAACATATTTGCATAATGTCCGCCCACGTTCTACTGTACGTTGTGAACAACTTGCCCGCCCACAAACAGTACAATTTCCGCGTAGATTACATCATGTCAAGAAGACGCTGAATCCTGCACTGTGAGAGTAAATATGTTTTATATGCCCTTCCGAAAGATGAATGTACAAAGAATGAGCGGTTAACATTAATTTTTTAACAACACCTCAGCAGTGCAATCTCTTGTTGTGTTCACGTCATTTTACATTTACATGATGACTGCTTTTCTAATTTTGGAGTACAACGTGATATTCACCAAACGCTTGGTTTTAAAAGATAGATCAGTGCCCAGATTACGTGGACCGGCTTGCTCCTCTGAACTTCTACATGTTATGTTGTTTACCTGTAACCAAGTTATGTTGTGTAACAACCCCGCACATGTCTTGGTAACCCTATATTTACATTTCTGTAGTTCTGTTGTTCAGCTGTGGGCCTAATGTAGTCTAAACATTGTGATTGATGCAGCTTGACTGTCTGTCTGTCTTATTAGTTTAAGTAATGATATGCAATGTTTAACACAGTGTTATGTATTATACAATACTGAAGTTCACAACATAGAGGTGTGCCCGATTCGCTTACAAAAGTAAATTGCAAGCACTTTCCTCTGTAGTCCTTGCTAACTACAGTAGTTGACGTATTGTCTCTGAAAGCACCTCTAGTAATGTCAGAAAGTATAGTTTTGGTACAAGCTCTGTGGACCGCTGTAGCGGTAGACCAATCATAAAGCGCCATCTGACCAATCACAGCAGTGAGGGCTCGCGTCTAAATCCAGTCTGGGTTTAGACAGACTGATTCTTCGAACTGCTTCACACAAGCAGTTTACGAATCATTTAGAAATGGGGTAAAATTAAATCTATTTTTGGAGAAAATGTTTTTTGACCTTGCATACATGCAAACCTGTTTTAAGAGACTCATAAAGCAATATTAGCCACCTTTAAAAATATTTTTTTAGTTTAGTTAAAGTATACTGTGTGTGTGTATTTGTTTAGGCATAAAACTAAATAATTGTTTTGTAATTAAAGTGTATTTATCAATTACCTGTATGTATTCTTTTGTCTGTACTCATCAACTCCTTTTTTAGTTTTGAAAACAATGACAGACCAATTACCTGTTAATATAGGAACAAAACCTGGCAAAAAATAAGTTGCAGCAGTGCGGATCCCATCCAAAAACTTGCTCATTGTGGAGGGCTGAGATGTCATCTTATCTCCCATTTTCTGCAACACAAACAGCAGCTAAATCAAGAAAATCTCCTCTTAAACTTGACAATAAACAGTGTTATATTTTTATTCCAAAAACTGTACAATAAACCTTGAGCATTAAGCAATTAATTTACACAACCTAAACATGTACAGATTCCGTTGGTATTAAAGACTTTCCCCCAGTTTCACAGACAAGGCTTAAGCTAGTCCCAGACTAAATTGCATGTTTAAGCTGTCTCAAATGAAAATATCT
>JAUCNO010001290.1:1713010-1725646 GCA_032353835.1 Enteromius viviparus
GTCCGTAGTTGTCGGTAAGCTTGACGGGCTAGCAACAGTAACTAAGGGGGGCGTGGCTTTTGCGAAAGGTCAATTATTGCTACATAATTTTCATATCTGACACTTCTTATCTGACATCCATATGGATGATAAGATTTGGAATCATTATTTTTTGGCATTTTCTGATATTTATACAACTTACCGCAAGTAACAATTACCTGCACCTCAGTATTGAAGTGCATTATAAAACAGAATGCAACTTATTGAGTGTAAATGTTTTTTTTTATTAACATCATTAAATAGATGCCATGGTTAACATCTTTATTGGGAAAATAAAGCCCTCGCTAAACCTACCCAACACTTTATCAACTTTTTGATTATTTCTTTCATTTTTAAATAAAAACAAACTAAACGCTTTTTTGATGTTATTTGGAAAAAAAAGTGACTTATGACTGTTTTTCCAGGGTCACAAATGTTTCTTGAGCAGCAAATCAGCATATTAGAATGATTTCTGTGTTTCTGTTTTCTTGTGACACAGAAGATTGTAGTAATAATGCTGAAAATTAAGTGCTGCATCACAAAAAAGAAAATACATTTGAACATATACTTTGTTGAGTATAAGGGACTGCTGTCACTAAAAAATCTTAATTATTTCAAATTTTACCAGTAGTGTATTTGGGGTCCCTTGCATCACAAATCTTAATTTATATGTTGTAAAAGCTATGCACAGTTCTGAACTACAGATGCCTAAAGAAGCTCTAATATGTCTATCTCTGTCTGTCTCTGTCCAGCCAAGAACTTTTTCCGGGTGTCATTTGGCAGCGGAGGACAGCTGCAGACACACTGCTTCCAGGCCAGCGATGCCTTCAATAAACAGCAGTGGCTCAACTGTATTCGACAGGCCAAAGAAGCAGTGGGCTCTGCAGAGTGTGAGATAGAGTCACAGACAGCAGGCTGCAGCATGATGGACACCGCTAGCTCCGAGTGCCCACAGATGGACCTGACAGACCTGACCCTCACGCCTGTGACAACATGAGCCATCCTGTTTCAGTGCTGTTACAGTCAAGCAAGCACTTCTCTGAGACTGACGCTGCTGTCCATGGTTCTGTGTTATTCTGTGCCTTGCTTTCACTGCGCTGTTGTTTGTGGCAGTCGTTTAGAAACTGAGCATCTGGGTCCAGCGTTTCACTTTAATCACACTTTTAATCACTACTGTCTGCCCAAGAAACAGTCACGTCAGTGTAAAAGGTGATGTATTATTTAGGTGTTTCATGTTCATTCCATAATCACTAATAAAACATGACCAGTCGAATGTTTTCACGGGTAAAGGGCGATCACAGTATTTCTAGTACTGTCAAATGATTAGTCACATACAAAATAAAAGTTTTTCTTTATATGTGTGTGTTTTGTATATTTATTATGCATATATAGATACACATACTGTATATATTTTAAAAATATTAATACATTTATATAGTTATATTTTTAAATTATATATAAAATAAAATGTTAACATATAAACAACATATTTTTCTTAAATACAAGCATTTTGTTTGTATTTATGTACACATAAATATACACAGTATGCACATATGTTACAGAAATAAAAACCTTTGTTTTGGCTGCTTTAAATCATGATCATTTGACAGCACTATATATAACACATATTCATCTTTTAAAGCATGCCTCAGCACACAGTCGAATTCACAGACTCCACAAACGAATTCTATGAAGCACTTTGAAAGGAGCTCCGGTAAGGATTAACAGATGATTGACATTGTGGTGGAAATATCATTCTTCTGCAGCAGTTTGTTGGAAAACACTGTAGCAAAACAGAAAGTCTTGTGCCATGCAGTCTCTGTCATACTGTTTTTGTGTGTGCCGAAAACAACAATTTATGCTGTAAAGAAAACAATCTTTGCCAAAACGTGTCTAGTGGTTTTCAGTATTGTCAGATGTGCAGCGTTTAGTTTGTAAATCTTTTATTCTGTTCTTTTTTTTTTTTCTTGAAAGTATTGTATTGAAATGTATGATATAAGATGTTTATTTATAGTCTGTTTTTCTATTTTGGTTGCTGTTGGATTAAAAGGAAATGAGAGGTTTTATGTTCTAGAAATGTAGAAACCATATGTAAAGAAAGCGCACCACATAAAGCCATATGGAAGAGTTTGGAGGTAAACTGAGGTGGAAATGCACATTTAATATACATGAGAGAGGCTGGCTGATGGACAGTGTGTAAAATAATGAAGTAAAACCAAATAAACATTTTAAAAACCTTAAATATTTCTTTCAGTGTTTTTATATGCATATATATGTTTTATTATGTATTATTATAAATTATATGCAGTGTAGTTTTTCAAGGGGGTTAAATTATATGCTCAGTTCTGAAATGATTCAGTGCTTCAGTGTACAAAATGTTTTGATGCAAAGGTGTAAAGTTTAAGTTCAGCTTTGAATGTTTACCGTCTATACACCGTGGAAGCAATGTTCAGAGACAACTGAGTCCCTCTATAGTGCTCCTCTGGTGCAGTGTATCATACCTTCATAATGAGGACCACAGGGAGACAAACATTAAAAACACATTTAGAGCCTGGTCAGTATACTACCTTTCAAAATAGGCTGTTACTTAAACATTTTCCTGCTACCATGTTTTTCTTACACATTTGACTGCGTTCACTATAGCTCAGCATTGTCTGTGTAATCTGTCATTCTAGGTCTCTGTCATTCAGCTTCAGAGTCTTTCTGGTTTTTGTCATGTTCATGTTGATAATCCTGGTTTGGGACTGGAACATGTGTGTTCAGTACTTCATATGTCTATTAGAGGAGTTTCCTGATGACTGTTGGGTCATGCAAGAAAATGTCTCAAGGTTACGTATGTAACCCTAGTTCCTCGAAGGAATGAGATGGCGCGTCAATGAGACGCTCCAGTGTGCCGGCCCTGAATCGTGGGTGAAATCAGCCAATAATATTTTGGGACGTCATGGTGGGTGACGTCACTGGCCAGGCCAGGAAGCATAAAAGCAGATGGAATGCTGCCAGCTTCAGCTACTGTTATGTAGCGGAGTGGACAGGGGATGCCCGAAAGTGTGGTGCAAGACGCTGCGTCCCATTCCTTCGAGATGCTAGGGTTACATACGTAACCTTGAGCTGTTCTCTAAAGGGAGGAGGGTTGAAGGCCTGTAGCACAACTGGCTGAGGTGTGACCATAGGTACCTTGGGACTGTAACCCACTCGCGGGTACAGGAAGACTTTAGGCAGCCAGTAGCAAAAGCCGAGATGGGAAGGGGCCACTAAGTGTGCCTGAAGGTCACCTACTGTACTCTCCTCAGAAAATCAAATGCTAGCAAAAGTGTGGTCTTGATTGTCAACAGATACCCCTTTGTTCCTGAGCCACCACTGTAGGGGTCTCATGTACAGCAGGCCATGTGTGTATGACGTTGCCATCAGACCCAGCAATCTCTGGAACTGCTTGACACTGAGTGACTGTCCTTCTTTTACTCTTGCGACTGCAAACCGATCCGAGCAGGTGTCATTCGAGCCTGCATCGTGGTCGAATCCCACACTACACCTAGATAAGTGGTCCTCTGTGCTGGAGAAAGCACACTTTTCTTGGCGTTCAGTCTCAACCCCAAACGTTTCATGTGACCGAGAACGACATCTCGATGGTTCAGTAGCCTGAGATCTAAAATGGGCCTCAGCCCTCCATCCTTTTTTGGAACTATGAAGTAGTGGCTGTAGAACCCACACTCTCTGTCGTAAGGAGGGACCACCTCAATGGCCTCCTTCCTCAGAAGAGTTTCTACTTCCTATTCCATCACCAGAGCCTGATATGTGCCCACTAGTGTGGGCAGGACGCCCACGAATTGAGGCAGATACTGTCCGAACTGGATTCTTTTTCTTTTTCTACAGTGTGCAGGACCCATTGAGACACATTTGGCAATAGTTTCAACGCTGGGAAATTGTCTACTAAGGGAACCAGCCTCTCGAGGGGGTTCTCAGATGGGAGTGGAGGGACAAGCTGAATGTTTTGACACACCCCACCCTCGTGTGCAGCTGTGGCCTGTCCCTTGTGAGAGCCCAGTGGCGAACCTCTTAGCCCCACTACAGTATTAGGCTGGGGAAACTGAGTGGTGTTCGCTGGAGACGCCAACGCCCTGTAGCACCAGCAGAGTTAGTGAGGTGTTGCTGGAGGGGACTGCCCTCTGCCTTCTTCTTTTTCTGCGGGGTCTTCCTTTCTTGAAGACTACCCTCAGGTCTTTCCTTTTCTTGGAAGGCCCTGCTACAGAGTACCGCTGCCGAGTACCCCCTGCCCACCCATGTTGTTCTCAACGGCTTGGAGGGAGGGATGGAGCCTTCAAAGACAATGCAGCATCGAAAGAGAGATAGCTCGTGAGCATCTGCTCTACCCGAGGCATTGTCTTATAACCATGCTCATTAATCCCTACTATACTGCCGTAGCAATTGGACATGGGGACAAAGAGGCGGGCCAAGAATGGCTTCCCCTGCTATCTCGACACCTTAGTGTGGAGATCGGGGAAGAATGGCAGGCTCCTCCTTGAAGGTGGCTTTTCTTTACAGAGACACTTTTAAGCTAGAGACAAACACACAGAGAGCTTCACTGAATGACAGAGAGCTGAAGCTGGCAGCATTCCACATGCTTTTATGCTTTCTGGCCAGTGACGTCACCCGCCATAACATCCCAACATTTCATTGGCTGATTTCACACTTGATTTTTTACTCGATGATTGCTTTGCTGAACTCTCTGTTATGCTTTATCAACATAGAACTGCTCAGCAGTTTGGGAAGCATATATGTCATAATATCCTTTAAAAGTGCATCAAGAGGGTAGGGGACCTACAAGCCTTTTCTGTCGACGAAAAGTGGCAGAGTTCGGCCCGACTGATTCTTGAATCATAAAAACCTGAGACCCCTGCTCAGCTACCTGCCCAAGGTTCCTACCAAGCCCTTTCGTGATCAAGTAGTGAACATGCGAGCTCTGCCCCAGGAAGAGGAAGACCAGGCCTTAGAGTTGTTGTGTCCCGTACGCGCATTGCACCTCTACATAGATCGCACTCAGAGATTTAGACGCTCTCAACAGCGCTTGTCTGCTATGGAGGACAGCGAAAAGGGAATGCTGTCTCCAAGCTGAGGTTTACCCATTGGGTGGTAGATGCCATCTCCCTAGCTTATATATGTCAGGGAGAACCATGCCCCTTAGGTGTCAGAGCCCACTCCATGGTTGTAACGTTAAAGTGATTTAATTGAAAGGGTGATGTCTAGATTACAAACGTAACCCATGTTCCCTTAAGGAGGGAAAGGAGATGTTACACTTTCGTGCCATGACTCTGAGCTCAACCGCTGATGCTCCTCTGCAAAAACCTGCAAGTGCATAGCATTCATGCTCTCTTGTACTCATGTAGTGATGATGTGCACCTGAATGCAATCTGTGCACGCCAATATTCACTGGCCTTTTGTATGATGCTCAAAGGCAATTGGTCTCTCTGGTGAGTTCCAATATGTAACATTTCCGTTCTCTCCTTCAGGAAACGTGGGTTACGTTTGTAACTTAGATGTTTATATAGTAGCCATTTTGTTTGTTTGTTTTGCCAAAGGCCAAATTTGCCTTAACCAGTCACTTCACCCAGGCACTTACATTCACACTCGTCACCACCCCAACGACATCCTCAGCCATCACCTGCCACATCATTCCCTTCTGCCCACTCGTCTGTCTAAAACTCAGAGAAATGGATCATCCTGGCCTTGCACCCCGCCGGCTCTTCTCCTTTTATCCTCTTGCAGGTGCCTGTGAATGGTGCTCCAAGGAGTGCTCTGTGTCCCGTTCACGGCGATTCTTCTGGGGGAAAACAAAGACAGGTAAGTCACTTGCATGTATTGAATGGCGTCGTTGCTGAACACTTCTGCGTTGGCGTGTTCCTTTTATAGGAGTCCTGCCATGAACGATTGGCCCATGCAGATGGGGTTCCAGTTGGCGGTTCTTTGTTGCCAGGGCGACGCTGATCGGTGCCCGCCACACTCTCCAGACAGCAACTTCTCTCCCCATGCCTCCTAATGCTGTTGCCATGAAACCTGCCCCCATCTCTCCAGCTATAAGGGCACAAATTCTAGTAGGTGTAGACATACAGATTGTAGCAAAGCACTGAATCTTATCAAATAGGTGAACAGAGTGATGGTAATGTGTAATGACGAGATTAAACTATTTATTCATCAAATGCAGAGACGTAGTCAAGACTACGACTATCACTAAAAATCGGGTGTCCCCAACTAAGCAAGCGGCAAGGAACCAAAACCCTATCCATGAGAGAATGGAGGAAATAAAACCCACACATAAAAATCTAGAACACTGTCTAACACTTGATGGATGCACTGTCAATTCTTTTTTATCAGTTGAAAGCCAACTTTCATTTGAAAGCCATGTTTCTAGCATCTGTTAAACTGCGTTTTACCATCTCAAGAACATATCTATATTGCGACACAACTGATCTTCCCTTAATTTTCCCCTTGAGACCCCTCCTCGAAGCCTCTATGGATTCGATTCTGCAATCTGTATCCCCTTGAACCATCCCCCCTTTTTATCTCCAATTCAATATTCTCTTACTTGACTTTTCTCTTCTTTCTGCATTAGAACACCTAGATGAGCTCCGTGGACAGATCGCCAGATCCAGATGCACACACACACAAACTATAAGTTCTTACACAATCCAACGTGTTTAAAATTGAACTGGATATTAGGTGCTGGGTGTCCGGCCAGAGGAGAACTGGACCCAACTAAGCCTGGTTTTTTTCCCCATTCTCTCATGGATGGGGTTTTGATCCTTCCCGCTGTCCACCAACCTCCTTTACCTTTCCAGCCCCCTCTTTAACCCCTCTCTACCTATTTTCTTTCTCTTCTCTCCTCGCTTCCTCGCCTCTTTATTTCTCCTTTGCCATTTCTCCCTACAGGTCCCTGCCTTAGCTACATCTCAGGATACTTTTACTTCCCCTTGAATCTTCTCCCCTATAAACTTACTTTTCTCTTTTTTCTTACTTTTCTGCATGGACCCTCTTGACCCCGTTTTTCTTACTCTTCTACACTTTTCACACCCTCTGCCCAGAGAAGTCTCACAAAGCCTGAACTCTTAATCAGTTGCGGCCAAGTGAGCATTTCTTCGCTTCTGGATCAGGGGTCTCACCCTAATAGGAGTATTGCACGCAGTATTACAGATCACTCCTGCAAGGGTCTCTCTTTTGCGCCCTCTGTCTTAGTTGGAGGACCACAAAGCAGGAAGTCTGCCCAAACTGTGGGCAGCCCTGCCAGAGACGGTGACTCAGTCTCCCCTTCGACAGTAGGACCGCTCTACCTGGAGTATTGCACCCACAACCATGGATCACTTCAGCAAGAGACGCACACACATCCAACTGATAGCAGCAGACCACAAAAGCCCCTTGGGGAAAAAAACTCCAGCCAGCAACGGTTATTCTGTAATACTGTCAATCAGGAAGGAGCGTCCCGGTCAGAACTCTGCACCTCTAGCCGTGGTTTATCCCATGGGTTCTCTCACAAATATCTTCACATACCATACACCAAATACAGCATTTTAACTATTATTCATCCAGATTCCTCTTTCTGGCAGCTTATGGGCGCATGTTTGGCGCTGTCCTCAACTCCGCCTTTTGAGGGGAACGCGGTGACCATGTCAAGCTCTTCCCAGGCCGAGCCTCCTAATCCCTTAGGGCTCGGGGCCCACCAGGCTCCCTGCCTGCTCACCTGACAGTCCGCCAAACATGCTTTAAATTGGTTATAAATGAGGAAGTGGGAACTTGTGAAATGATGTCTAAATAAAAAAAATTGTGAGGATCACGTTTGAATGTTAACCAGCTATAGTCGATCTCCCTATTACATAATCACCCAATCAGAACATAATCCTGCCCTTAATATACTGCTTAATTCCTTTCTCTAGCATCTTTCATTCTTGCATCCCTCTGCTTCCCCTAACACTGACTGGAGGAAGCCGAGTTTTTGTTCCTTGCCACCATCTCTCCCAGCTTGCTTAGTCTGGGACATCTGGTTTCCAGTATTCTTACACTATCCATCAACTTCTGTTGAAAATATGCCATATGAAAGTGTTTGAAGGTAAACCGAAGTGAAAATGGATGTTTAATATACATAAGGGAGGCTGGCTAATGGACAGTGTGTAAAAAAATTAAGAAACCTTAAATATCTCTCTCCTTTACATTAAGTTTGTTATTTATTGTTAAAGTAAGTTTTAAAAAGGTATTTGTACTTGCTTATAGGCCCTTTTTGTTTTTATCTTATTATAAACGATGAGCATTAGTGATGCAAGGGGGTAGTAATCTGCGCTCAGCTCTGTATTGCTTTGCTTTTAGTGTAGGAAATGTTTTGATGCAAAGGTGTGAAGTTTTAGTTCAGTTTTTAATGTTTACCATCTATACACCGTGGAAAACAATGTTCAGAGACGGCCGAGTCCCTCTAGTGCTCCTCTGGTGCAGTGTATCACATCTTCATAATGAGGACCACAGGGAGACAAATGTTAAAAAACACATTTAGATCCTGCTCTTTATGACAATCAGTATACTACCTTTCAAAGTAGGCTATTATTTAAACATTTTCCTGCTACCATGCTTTTCTTACACATTAGACTACATTCTTTTTTTATCTTCTGCTTTTAAATTAAAATTTAAAATAGCTGCTTAAATTTTAAGTATATTTTCAAATTGTATTTATTTATCCTTCAGAAATCATTCTAATATTTGCTGCTTAGTTGCTTTTAATGTTTAGTGCTTTTAACACACTAAAACACTAAAGTGTATGCATCCTTTCTGAATATAAGCATGAAAGTACAGCGAAGCGTTTCAAACAATGAACTATTAACTATTAAAGTCAGTCCAGATTAGTGAGAGCGGAACCTATTGAGATTATACTACTTCAGGAAGATTGTTACTATTGATGATGCAATATCAGGTCTGTCATATAGCTTGAGCTCTTTGTTCTGTGATATTCCCTGAAGAGCTCACTTATCTCAGATGTCTTTTTGTCTGGCAGCTACACGGTCCCTGGGTGGGACCACTCCTCACATGATGATGGTCATGTGTGCATATGGATAATTACTCACACCTGGATGAGTCTGGAGAACAATAACACACCACAGATGAAAGACAGCGTAGCAGCTCTTAAACACCATCTGCTTCATTAATTACAGAGATTACTAACATGTAGGATCTTGTCTAACGGACAAAGATCAGTCATTTGGTTTACTGTCTTAAAGCCTGATTTTCTTATTAAGTCAAGTCAAGTCAAGTCACTTTTATTTATATAACGCTTTTAACAATACAGATTGTAGCAAAGCACTGAACATGATCAAATAGAAGAACAGTGTAATGGTAATGTATAACGACGAGAAAACGCTATTTATCAAATGCAGAGACTGTCTCTGTAGTCAAGGCGACGATAATCTCTGGAAATCAGGTGTCCCCAACTAAGCAAGCCAGAGGCGGAACCAGAACCCCATCCATTAGAGAATGGGGGAAAAAAAACTTGGGAGAACCAGGCTTAGTTGGGTCCAGTTCTCCTATGGCCGGACTAAGAAAATGTTATATTCAGCAGACGTAATTCCATCCATTTACAGAAGACCCTTTTTGAATTATTTTGAGCCTGAAGGTTTCTAAAAACAATAAAGTTAGACAAGCTGCCATTGTTTAATGAATGTGACAATAACCTAATTGTTCTTCTTCTTCTAAAAACCATCAACATCATTATCCTCATAATCATCATTAATATTATTATCATTGCCCTTATTATTGTGATCCATACTTTCTTTTTCTAGCAAACCATAATCATAATTTAAAGAGATGATTTTACTTTTTCCAAGTGGCCAGGTTAAAGTAAGTCATACAAAGCGAATTTTCCACTAGCTTATACGATTCTTTGTAATATAGTTTGTAATATAGTTTGTTTCTCAAAGATAGTGTAAAAAATGCTATTTTTACCCTGTCAAAAACAGCTCTTTAGAAATCACTCTGTTCTGTGTACTTCCCCTATAAAGCTCCACTGACCCGCCCTTCTTTTCCGAGGCACTCTCGGAGGATATTTTTTAAGCCGCATTTATAGTAAAACTTGCTAATAAGCACATTATTAGGAAAGGCGATAACGTAACGTTAATCCTCCCCGTCTTCAGTCACTCAGATGTCGGGGGTAAATGACTACTGCTATGTTCATTAATACATTAAACAACAAAACACATTAATCTCTTAGGAGTCTTGCTTGTCTCTGCATCTCGGTCTGATGATGACTCACTCAGGGCAGTCTGATGTAAGACACCAGTCCAGTCTGTGTGACACGCTGCTATCAATCAACTATTGTGGGAGTGGCCTCTGTCGTTGTGGCATGCATTTGAGAATGGCTTGATTTCAGAAGGGGCAACTTATTTTTATTACATTAAAACAAAACTACTGGTGAATCTTTATCATTGTAGAGTGGTTGTGTACACACACTCCCATCACACATTTCAGTCCAAACAGCTTGTAAAAGTGCATGTAGCAACAGATGACCCCTTTAAAGGAACAGTTCAGCAAAAAAAAGAAAAAAGGATTACTTATTAAAAAATTTAATCTGCGCTCACCCTCAGACTATCCAATCACTCAATCACTTTTATTCATATAAAAACTTTTATTCATATTTTATTCATTTTATTCATGTGTCAAATCACTGAACACTATCAAATTGGGCAAAAGAGTGTCAGCATTGTATATAATGTCAAGATTAAACACTATATTAAATCATTATTGAATGGAGATACATTGTTTTTTTAGATCAACCCATTTTAAATAGGATCTTTGTAATCAAATCAATGATAATCGCTAGAAATTCAGTAATTCAGGCAAGTGTCAAGGAACCAAAACTCCAACTGTGAAAAAAATGTAGAAAAAAAAAACCTTAAGAGAAACCAGACTCAGTTGGTTTCATTTGGTTTAAAATTGGTTCAAACCAAATTCATTGGTTTCATTTGAGGGTCAAGGGCCTTGGCAGTATTTGGGCCACAACAGCAGCTTCAACCAGATAAAGCCCACAACTAATTTGCTATCTGGGTTTCTTTTAATGGTCAAATTTTGAAGGGTGGGTAAAAAAAATGTCACCTCATCACCCAGATTTTGAAAATGCTTACTGAGTTCATAAAGCAAGCTTTATGCTGAGTGTTTGCTGTGTAAAGGGAAGTTACTCCCATAATTTGCCCATAGATCATATGGCACAGAAAAAAAGGAGATAGACAGTGGATCTTTTTGCCTTTTGTCTGGTTGGCAAGCAAATTATGGAAGCCTGTCTCCACCACTTAATAGGCTACATTTAAAGGTAATTGCAATTTATCTCACAATTCTGTCTTTTTTCTAACTTTAGAATTGCTAAAAAAAAATAATGCATAATTGTGAGAATCAAAAAAGAAACAAAAACTAAGGATTAGGAGTCACAAATACATTTTTATTGTTTATTCAGTGGCAGAAAGGGGCTTCCATAGTATGCAACACCAGCATAAGAACATCTATTTGTTCAGACGATGTTTCATGGAATATTTATGCACATTATTATACGCTGTGTGTTTGAAGGTCGATATCACTTGTTGGTAATGAGCTGAGGAATTGTGTGCAGTTAAGCATGGACTCCTGCAGGCGGCGTCTGTGTGTGTTTGTGACTGGAGCCGCTAGGCGGCGCTGCGGCTATCCGCTCGCCGCTCTCTGCGGGAATGAGTGGGCATGCCCATGTGTGTGTGTTTATGTGCGGTGCGAGGCGCGTTGAGCACACGAAAACCCTTCGCTACCTGCAGCTCTCTGCGGCCGCTCATGTCTGCCGCTCCCGAGTGAAGCAGCGATGGAGCACCGAGGAGGCAAATCCTGCGACAGCCCCGCTACGCCTTCATGGAGCCAAAATGGCGCCACGGAGGAAGAGTATGGATGTCTGGACGGACCCGATGAAGAGAGACGGGTCAAGAACGTCTCATGGGCCGCGAAACCCACCGAGGAGCAGCCGCGGCTCAACTTCCACATCCCCCGGAAGAGCAGAGAAAAGAGAGGTGCGGGGCCCGCTTTCTTTGTCTTTCCGTTAAGACGCAGACTGAAGACACTTCGCCCGTGTCTCAAATTATAGCGAGCTCTAACGTTAAACCTAAACTACAGTAACGTTAGTGTGCATCACAGGACCGTGTTGTTTGCCCAGTAATGCTCTCTAGATGGGCAGCTCAGTAATTCATGACCGTATAAATGGACGTCCGGTGAAACAAGCCATAATACACGAGATGCTAATTTGTCTAATTTGTGTGTATTTTTTGTGTTTTTTTGTGTTTTTTTGTGTTTGTGGGTGTGTGTACTGAGGTAACAGGTTGGTCTGCCACACCCGAATGTCACCTGGGGTACAGTGGGGAACACTACATTTCATTTAGATACATTTTAAACATAAAAAACAGACAAATTATTAATTTTAAATTAAATGTTAATTATTACGAGTAATTAAACACATTAACGAACTTCAAACAGCCAAGAAGTTACCATTCGAGTTTGTATTCTGTTCAATTTTAACGTGCTTAAAATTGAACTGGAAATTAGGTGCTGGGCGTCCGGCCAGAGGAGAACTGGACCCAACTAAGCCTGGTT
>JAUCNO010001291.1:0-30124 GCA_032353835.1 Enteromius viviparus
ATGCGTTGACAGCTTATTACTCCTGCTTAACAGATTACACTGAGTGGAGCGGGTGACCGGTCTAAGATGGCGGCCGCGTTTCTCGTTTCCAGCAGCCAATGTGGTGTCTATCTATATATGTCTATGGTCTCAACAATGACAGCTGCTGCTCATAGGTCATTGACATGTTTGCCCTGATGACCCCTCAGGGTCGCACCACAATTGGCACGCACGATCCATGTGGCTAGTATATCATAGTTCTTTTGCTTCATTTTACAGGTCGTCTTCTGGATGCCACAAAGAATTACATGTTCGTATTCCTGCTGGCCGGGTGTGAGGTGGTCCTCTCTGCCCTTGTGCTTGCCATCTGCAACATGCTCTTCATCAAAAGGAAACCCCAACAGCCTGACCCTCCAGCCAAGCTGGAGATGGCCATTACCGAGACTGAGATGGAGGAGCTCAACAAGGCGCCAAAGGACGACCAAGACAACGGAGGTGGTGAAAATGGGAAGAAGCTAGCCACCGAACAGGAACCAATGACAAAATCTGATGCTAAAAAGGTTAAAGAATCTGAAAGCATAGGAGTTGACACAATAGAGGTGGAGAACATTTCCAAAAAGGAGACTGAAACAAACGGTCTGGCTGTAGAACCCGAATCCTCTCTGTGAAGATACTAGAACAATAGGTATGACAGAGCTTCCCTTGTAGGAGTCATGGATGTGTTTTTAATGTTGTAGTGTGTGCATTTTTGTAACGCGCTTCAAGTGTGGTTACAGAGGACCGCTTTGAGACCTGCTCTGCAGTTCCGATTCAGCCATTTTTTTTTGGCCGACCACTGCCTTGTATGCTTGCAGATGTGTCCGGATGCATTCTCAAAAGGTTCTTGTTACAAAAATAGAATTGATTTTATCCTGTGGCACCAGAGTTTTGGCCAGTAAACACTCCACATCAGAGCAGGTCGCCAGCATTATACTGAATATTACCAGCTTGCTTCTTTGTAGCATTCAGTGTTTGCTAATGTGGATTGTTGGATCATAGTATCTGTTGTCATCTACTGTAACATTTTAAACCGGTCCTGGCAGAGCACAGGACTATATTAAAGTCCTGTATTTCAGACAAATTAAAACATATGGCAAGAGAGGAAACTAGTTAGTCTTTTTAAATTGGACACATTCTTGAGAAATCTACAGAGTTAAGACATGCTTGTATTTTTGTGAAACATTTCAGAAGTACATATTATTTAAGGACAAAGCTCTGTTACATATTTTTATAGTGTTTTGGTTTTTGCCGTTTTGTTAACTTTAACTTCTATAGATTCAGTATTTATATATTTAAGTGTTGCAGTCAGCTTGCAGCTTCACTTTTATATTTGTATTTTATTCTTCTAAATGTCAGTGTTTTACAGATCAACTGCATCAATCAGGAGAGGACCACAGCATATACTTGTGATTTATGTTGGTTCGATTACACTTGTTTTTAGTTCAAACAATCTTTTGACTTTTTTTTTTTTTTGTCCTCGGGAAAAACCAAATGGAACTACAATTTTAAGAATGGTGGTATGGGTAAACCCCTTCTAAACTTCACCTTCTGTTTTTCACCAGCACTGTGAGTAGGGACCCTCTTTTACTATGTTCTAAAGACACTTAAACTGTTTTTGGTTGTGCCTTAAGTCTTGTAGCCATATAGAATTTGTGAATCCATTTGAGAAATAAATATCCTTTCCTCTCCACGAGACCTTGATTTGATTTTTTTTTATTTTTTAATCTCAAGCTGGCATAATTCCTCACTCTATTAGTATTCATTTAAAAATGCATTAAATTCCTGAGTGAACTTATTCGCCATGAAATTATGGGAGCTAGTAGGGGCACTGAAAATTGTAAATGACCAATGTTTACTCGTATTAGCCTAGATCCTATTAGCACAGGATTTGTGTAGTATTTTCAGTTCAGTCCAGCTGGTGTCCTTCTGTAACTGCACCTTAAGCAGTGGCTCATCTGAAATATAGTGAGTTAAACAGTCAAGGTAATCAATCCTGCTCCTTAATAACTACCCTTACTGTTGAGTATAAATTTAAACTTGTTTTAATTATCAAATGAACAAATGTTAAGCTGAAACACAGTTAAGAAGGGCAACAAAACAATGCAATGTGCTATGCTGACAATTTTGGATGTTTCAATTCAACTATGGTATTAGATGCATTTAACAAAATAAAGACTATACATGGAAAAATAAGTTGTATGTAGAAAAAAAAGGGGCAGTAATAGAGAGATTAACAGAGGAAAGCTACGCAAAGGAACGCTATCATAAGAAATTCACAATGACACAGTGGGTTCCTATACTGCCTGAGGTATCAATGGCAATAAACTGTGACAGTCATGAACTACACAGCCCAGTGCTTTTTCTAGAAAACAAGACATGCTTTCAAAAGTAATAAAACCATAAGGATAAGCAAAACCCACTACAAGCAAGTACAAGTAATTCATTTATTTACACGGTTTAAAATACACAAATACGGTGGTAATACAAATTCTTACAGGACTGACAAATTGGCATGACTTCCACAAATATGTGGAGCCCAAAGCAGCCACAGGCTTCAAAATGGGGGAAAATTAGATGAAAACTTTTTCCCAGGAAGTTGCCAATGTCCCCAACAGATGACAGGGGAACAAGATGACCATACCATCTTCCAAGGTGCATTAGAAAAGCCACATCAGTGCTGGAATATTTTGTAAAAAGGGAAAGCACTGAACATCAGAGCAAGTCTTTGATTTGTTTTGATTCTTTCAACCTTACCAAAGACCATCCTTATCTCCAACAAATGACTCCCTTCCAGAAGACCATCTGAACCATCCGAACACAAACCTGCAGCAAAGCTTAACCAACCTTTTCAGAATACACATCATGATGTCCATAAGCCAAACACCACCCTTGAGTCAACGCTCAAGTTCAGGATGTGCAAAATCCCCAAAAGTCTGGCACTTCATTGTTGTGGCTTTATTAAAGTGATAAAAATAACTGGTGATAACTTTCAGACTCAAACCATCTGTGGTCATTTCATAGTCTTTCTAAAGAGTTGCATGGTAACATTTACACGATTATTGTAGAGTTATTTCACAGCTTAGAAACAGAAGACACACAATAATGGGGGAGGCAGTATTGTACAGTTAAAGAGATCAATATAGCAGACAAACAGGCGAGGTTCACAGTCCCTCTGTGAGGAGGTGTACAAGTGAAAACCACGCTCAGCGATGTATGCTAAGATTTTGGCTCCTTTGTGTCCACTCTATACCACCAGCTTCACCGTGGGAAAGGAACCTCACCAGCTACAGAGGGTTATTAAAATGTATATTAAAAAAAATAAATACACTGAGTAAATAAAATTTTTTTATGTGAACCCATAACGCCATCAGACTGACTCGTCTGGTGCCCAGGTTAAAATACAAAAGAAATTTCAGTATACAAAGAAACAAAAAGACCCATTTAAACCACATAGACGATACATTAGCCTCAATCGCGAGGAGCCTGAACCAGAGAAAGTTGTGCAGCACTGAATGTGTAAGAGTGGAACTGTGAAGGAAGGACACAGGAGATGACAATGGTGTGGCTGGCTGATCCAGTCTCTTGATTGGTCAACCCACTGGTGTGAATTCGCAACAGGCTGTAGCTCTCCACGAGAACATTTAGTGTGGGGGGGGGGGGAGAAAATATGAGAAGAAGATGAGAGAAGAGGAGAGAGAGCGCCTATAAGCAAAGAGAGGTCGACTGGTTCTACACCATTTTCGTTTGGTCAATAGAAGAAAGAGACTGACGCCCTATCTATTAGCTAACAGTGAAGAGCTGTCAATCAGCCATGTGTAGTTAGGTTGCCCATTGTGCTCCATATTGCAAAGTGGAGGCTTCTGGGACATGGAGACAATCTGTAAATGGCAACAAGAGAAAGAGACACCCAATAAATGACAACTGCCACAGACAAAAAGATTCTTTTGAAATAACTAAGAATTATGTAATTTATACATATTTTATATTCATATTTTAAGCAAAAATTTAATTACATTTTAATGGTTTTGATGTTAGAAATCAAATGTGTGTGCATATTCACAGATTTAATTTTTAATCTTTATTTTTTAAATCAACACTTTAGCAAGGACACATTCAATTGATTAAAAGGAAAGACATCCACATCAAGGAAGTCTACATGAAGAAAAAAAAAACCTATATATTGTATATATATTGTATGTGTATGTATGTATGCATATACATTTCATTAATATTGTTGTTTTCAATGTATTTTCAATCAAATAAAGTTGGTATTAGTGAAAGTTACGTGGGAAAGAATCAATTTCAAACATCTTAGTGTATTTTACAATTTTTAAGATGTTAAGACCATTTAAATAAATAGAATTATGTATTTTGTATTAATTGTTCCAAAAAGAACCTTTATAATCTACGGATCATTTCCACTGCATTTTTTTTAGTAAAAGTCTCTTCGTATTTTTTAAAATGTTTTTAACACATACACATTATTTTTTAAAGAACTATTCAGTGATGCAAAACACTGTTTTAGATCTTTCTTATTTTATTTATTTTTTTTTTATGATATGAGAGTTCGCATGAGATTTCACCAAGTCAGTAAAAAACAAGGCAATGTGCAGTTAACAAGCTAAACAACAAACTCACCTGATGCACCTGCCTTCACACAAGGATGTGATGATCAACTACTTGCCGTGGTGATCGAAGGGAATGCTATTCTGGGGTGAAAAGAGAGAACATTACAGCATTCCGCCCCCACAACACAAGTACATGTACACTGACATACTGCTCACACCAACCCATAACCATACAATGCCTACTGTCTGTCATATTGGTGAAGAAAAAAAAAACAAAAAAAACAAAAGCAGCTAAAATTACTTTTCCCGGGAACACAAACATTAGATCAACAGGTTCCCAGAAAAGGCTTTCAACTATCTAATAAGCAGATTCAATTTTAAATTAAATGTCACCAGTCAGAAACTTTAATAGGGATTATGAGAATCAAAAGGTCAATTACTGCAAGCAATAAAAGATGTACTTATATTTCATCAGGTATTCATTTTTGTTAATTTATGTGCAGAAATAAGAATTCCTAGTGTGACCATTCAAAGCCAGAGGCACTACACTATTTGTCCTGCCAGAGTAAAGCTCATTTGGATTGGCTACTTTTGTAAAGCGGTTTATTATTGCTCTGCTTAAGGCTTTGATGAGCAGGGTCTGTGTTATACCTGTGATGTGGACATGCGGGAGGTGTCTTGTCGCCCTGTTAGGTCTGAGGACGAGACGTTCACTGGAGCACCACGATGAAGCCGCATGCTGACCTTCCGTTCACGCTCCATGCCAGTGACTGGTCTCGGTGAGGATGTGTTTGCTGTGAGATTCATGAGGAAAGTATGAGATGACTTTCAAGTACTGGTTCAAGTTCTGGGGTTTCAAGTACCCCAGAGGCAAGCGTCAGACTGTTTACCTGTGTGAGAGGTGGGGGTGAGGGGTGTGGGGGGAGCTCCATCCTGTGTGGGGCGGGGTCTGCCTGAGGCTGCTGGGATACCTCGAGCTGCAGGATTCCTGCTGTGCCTCATTCGCTCGTCTCGCTCTCTCCTCTCACGTTCCGCCTCCTCTGCTGTACGGTTGGCGCCCTGAGAAATTCAACGAATTGAAACACTGAAGGAAATAGTGCTACTTGATGCAAACAGGAGACTTCACACAATTGATACACAAAAATATATTTTGAAGAAAAGTTTGTAACTAGGCTGTTTTGGGTCACTATTGACTTCTATTGTTTTTTCCTATTATGGAAGTCAAGGGTGACCAACACAGCCTGGTTACAAAGTTTGTGTTCAGCAGAACAAAGAAATTCATATAGATTTGGAACCACTGGAGGGTGAGTAAATGAATAAAGAATATTCATTTAGGGTGAACCATTCCTTCAAGCCAGGACTAGGCCTTAGTTAAACTGAAATATTTAAAGCTGCAGTCCGCAAGTTTAGCCTCTTTGTCGCCATCTATGTTTGAAAACCTGGAATTGCAGTTTATTGGAGAAAAATATATAATTCTATTCCATGCGTGGTTAATGGGCCTTTTCACGCTCCATGTTCGAAAACCAGAAGCTTTAAATAGTTGTTTAAAATAACTTCCTGTAGCCTGAATGAATGGCAATATCCGTAGCACTGGTTTATTTGTTGTGATTAATTAAATCATCATAGATGTTTCATCACAACACGTTTACCAGAGTTTTCCATCATTAATGATAATTATCAATCAGATGCATATTGCATGAGCACACAAGGCATGCTGCGTTTATAGGCTATCCATATTCAGAGAAGTTTTAGTTTTTTTTTTTTTTTTACTAAAAAAAAAAATAAAAAAAAAAGAATGACATACAAACATCACCACATTAAATAGCAATAAAAACAGTGTTAAAAATGTATTGAACAAGATGAGAGTGATTTTTTGACGATTTTATTGTTTTAATAATTGCAGAAAGAAAAATAATGTTAAAACACAGTATTCGGAGTATTTATGTAGCAGTAACACAAGCAGCCTTGGGCAGATTCTCAGTTATAATAACTTATTTAACAGTACATGATACCCTATTATGTGTGTAATATTCCTTTTTTCCATAAAACATTATGCAAGTAAGCCGTTTGTAAGCGTTGTCGGTGTTGTGACAGTAACAAGATAATGAATAAACAATAGTGTTATTGTTTTATTATTGTGCAGTGTTTAGGCCTTGTAATCCCCAAATTGTATCTACATTATAATGCTATTCAATGCGCTCAAACCAAAAGGAAATGTCACGTTTGAGATAGTAAAACCAGTTATTTTTTAATTGCTCTGGGATGAAAAAAAAAAGATTATATTTGAACAACTCCAGTGTGATCTTATACGGAAAGTACTGCAAGTACACGCCATTACTAATCTTTAATTTGAACAGTCTTTAGTCATTGTTAATTTTTAAGTTTTTAGTTGCCCCGATTTTATTGCTCTTTAATGCGATATGCTTGTATGGTATCCTTGCATTTGTTTAAGTAAAAAGCTGGTCTGTCTCGGAAGCATTAAGAAGTAAATTCATACACTTAACGCTCCTACTTAAATCATGAAATATGCGTCAGAATATCATGTCAACACTTTTCCTCATTTCATAATACTCAAATAAAGATGGAAAACGGTTAACATTTTGAGGAAACATCTTTGATGAATTGTTTTTTTATAAAATCACAACATCCCTGTGCTACGGCATTGCCATCCATACAGACTACAGGGGAAGTTATTTTGCACAACTACACAAAGCTTTCAAACGCAGAGTGTAAAAAAAGGCCTATTTTTTTATGTACAGTCCAATCTCAAATTGTTATAGCATTCGAATTTCATTTTAATATTTTAACTCCAAAAACAATCTATACTTCCTTTAAACTGGTTGCCCTTTAAAAAAAGAAAAGAAAAAAAAAAGCTTGTGTAATCCCAGGCTGTAATCTGTAATAAGAAGCACATTTAAATGGGAATATAATTTAATTCACATGCGTTTTAAATAATCCTTTCTGGATTTTAATCTGCCATTTTGCCATTTAATTACAATTAAACGCTGGATAATTTTTAACCCCCCCCAAAAAAAAGGACTGCAACTTTAAGCAACCATTTAGAAGACAACATTACATCTCCACACAGAGCAATGACACCGACATATTTTAAAATTTGTCAGAGCAAGATATTTTTAGTTGAGACAGCTCAAACATTCATTTTAGTCTGGGACAAACTCAAGCCTTGTTTGTGTAACTAGACTAGACTTATCAGAACTACAGAAAGAACACAACCATTTAAAAGGTCAGTAAAATGATTTGTTTTTCAAAATTCATGTTCAGCACAAATGCATGAAATTTATTTAAAAGTGACTGTAAAGGAGTGTATTAAAGTAAAGCATTTGAATAAAATAAAAATCAACTATTTAAAAAAAAAAAAAAAAAAAATCCTGAAAAAAGCATGATGGTCATCACAATAATATTGAAGTATCGAGGTACATTTATAAGAAATATTACTTCAGTAGCAAATCTGCATATTACAATTAGTATTCAGTATCACGTGATTCTTGAATTAGAGTAATGACTGCCTAAAATCAGTTCTGCCATCACAGTAATAAATTACATTTTAAAATACATATTAAATTACAAAAGTGTTACTTTAATTAGCAATAATACTTTACAATATTACTGTTTTTACTTTATTAAATGAGGCAGGCGAGCACACTTAAAAATAATTTATAAAAATGATGTGTGTAAAAATTATATAGTATAATATATAACAGTAGTGCATATCTATAAGACGAATAAGATTTTTTCTTTTTTTTTTTACCAAAATCAAAGCTCTTCATGTCTTCAATAATGTGACTAAATACAATAATATAAAGCATTTTTTAGAATTTATAAAACCTGGAAAATCATGTGTAGACGATGATGGAGGAATGATTTAGAAATGTTTGGATGAAACTGATATGGTATTTTGTTGCTATGCCTGTGATCTTCATTTCAGCGATGGCTGCAAACACATACTTTCATCCTATTAAAGATTACAAAAGTGGATTTATGTGGTATAATATTTAAAAACTAAATGCAACAACCATCTGCACACAGAATGTTGTATTTTTGCACAACACAATAATCATAAATAACCAGTAACAGTTTAAGACTGATATATTTAGAGCTGAGTATCATTAAAAAATTTGGATACCGAAACCTTTTTCGAAACAAATTTTATAAACCGAGTTGTAACAAAATTACTATCACAAAAAAAGCTTGTTGACATTTATACAGACCTAAACCTCATCTCCTGCGCCACTGCACGGGAAAATATAATATAATATAATATATAATATAACAGAATGAATCAGTCCAAATTTTACAAATGTTTTAATTAAGTTCAAATAGTTTTCAGTTTACACATCTGTTATGCTACATTTACCCTAGTGCATTATTTATTCTTACAATAGCCTAGTAATTTTTTCCCTCTGAAACTTTTGTGACATGTGGCATAAAACATTTGTCTTTTAATTAATGAAGACTTAATTTTATTGTTGGAAAATAAAGGAGATTATATATTACAGTTTAAAGCACTTAAGAAATACGGTTTAATTTTTGTAGTAGCCTATTATGCAATTATTCCACTGAACAATAGTAATACATTTCTGCTACCATGTCCAAACCGAACCTTTATTTTGACGACTTGCCATGAATACTTTTACAGTTCTGTGTGTATATATGACAATAGATTTACTCTAATTACTCTAATACTGTATTTATTTTATCACCAGAAGCGTCATGATGTAAATGTAAATTATTTAAATAGCATAAGGCTATTTTACACACTTCTGGTCAAACACACTGGCTAGTGCTGCAGTCTTATTGACGTTGACGAGACTAACCCCTTTAGGTATCGAAATTGGGTACCAAACGACAAGATGTTTTTGGATACTCTGTTGTATCGAGGCAATTCGGTCAGACGTAAAAAGTATCGAAATCGATACCCAGCCGTAGATATATCACTAATACACAAACTACAACAAGCGAAAACTTTCATTTATCACACTTAGAGAACAAAGCCCATCCAGACATGTACTTACAAATTTTAGCATGTTCCAGTCAAACACGTAGTCATAGGAAAAGCCCTGTCTGTGGAACAGATTCCTGAAGAGTTGCCTCAAATACGAATAGTCTGGCTTGTCATCAAATCGCAGTGATCGGCAAAAGTTGAGATACGTAGCAAATTCAGCTGTGGGACAGAAAACAAACAGCCATATTACAATACAGGATTGTAGGCATCATTTTAGAACCAAAGTCTGATTAACATTTACAAAATGCCAGAAATTACACAAGGCTTTGAACATACATGGGTAGCCCTTGCAGAGAACTTCAATGGGGGTAGACATCTTCTTTTCACTGATACGCTCATACTTCTGTCTCTTAGTAGCGGCTTTCAGTCCTTGCCAAGGCAGCGAGCCCAAGTTGAAGTACATCAGCACATAACCGAGAGACTCCAGGTCATCCCGCCGAGACTGCTCTGTAGAGACACGCGCACAGAATTATAGATGCTTGCATGGAGCAAGAAAGGATGACTGCTACTGTATGATTCATGAATAAGCATTCATATCACTGCAAACACACATACACAAATCAATCTCTTCTGGGAAATGCTAAAAATATACACGCATTTACTTGAGCATGAGCACACACTGATGTCATACAGAGCAGGTAGAGAAACGGGAAAGAAAAGGATTCTGGAAAACTTGTCAAATGATCAGAAACCACAGCCCCCGCTAGGGCTGGATGATAAATCACATTTTAATTGTGATTTCGATTGTTGTTTCTCTTTATTAAGCACAATAATCTGTGATATTTGGCCACTTGCTATTTATCCTGAAAGCATTTATTGTCCTTTGGCAATTGCATTATCTTTCATCTGCTTTCATGCTTGGTTTCCAGATATCAAAGTTTTAATGCATGCACTCTATCGAAGCAACAAAAGCATTGGTGATCTGAAAACACCAGTAAACATGCATGCATTTAGTGATCTTTACAGAGATGTTCTGCTCAGTCAATGTTCTTTCACATGGCCATGTGTTCTATTTTCTACTACTAAATCTATCATTCTAATTAAATTAAACATGGGTCTATGTTGTGGTTGCTGAATAGGTGCACTTATGCAACAACCGGCAAAATAGATGCGTGTTTTGTTGTTTTAATATAAATTGTAATATATATTATATACACACACACAGAGTCAACATTCGAAGTGGATCAGAACCTTTCATCAAAGCTGTTGTCCAAAAACTACGACAATTCTGATTAACTTTACGATCCACTTCAAATGTTGACTACTGTGTGTATATATTCATATATTAGTGCTGTCAAATTCTTAATTGTGATTAATCGAATAAAAGTTTTCATTTGCATAATATTTGTTTTCTGTGTATGTTTACTCGGTAAAAATGTATAAACACACAGTATATATTTTATAAATATTTACACTATATATTCGAATTCACAATTTATACACATAAATATTAAATAAAAATTTACTGAAAAAGTCAGTTTTACCAATGCCAAGATGTGTGTTGATGGATGCATAACGCGCAGTGCCCGTCAGGTTCTTGTTCTCGCGATAGGGAATGTGCTGGTGTGTTCGTGCGTCACGGTATTTCTTGGCCAGACCAAAGTCAATGATGTAGACCAGGTTGCCTTTCTTTCCCAAGCCCATCAGAAAGTTATCAGGCTTCACATCTCTGTGAATGAAGTTCTTGGAGTGGATGTACTCAATGCGGCTGATCTGAGGAATGCAAGGTTTACAAAAAAAACATTAAAAGTAGTTGTATCTCTGCAGAAGACCAATTTTTACTCGCCAACATGATTTTCGTATCATACCATCTGATCAGCCAACAACAGGACAGTCTTCAGGCTGAACTTCCTGGAGCAGAAATTGAAGAGATCCTCCAGACTGGGGCCGAGCAACTCCATCACCATCACGTTATAATCTCCTTCTGCACCACACCACTTTATAGTAGGAATGCCAACTGCAAAGGGAGCACACGAAACATCTAAATACACAGCCCAATAGATGCTTGTTAACAAGTATGAATCACTTCATTGATTACATTGATTCATGAGCACCTCAAAGCCTTATTTACAGATGAATCAAAACCCTTTTCTCATTACCTCCACCCTGCATCATCTTGTAAATCTTGCTCTCGATGTGGAGCTGTGGGTGCTTTGTCTTCACACATTCCAGTTTGATGGCCACTTCCTCTCCAACTGAAATGTCTGTGCCTAGGGCAGAGCGAGAAACAGAGAAGGAACAGAGCCATTAAAACAGTGAATGAGGTCAGAACACAGCCTCAATCTCCAAAAAACTGACAGGACTGTAGATCATAATTAATTGTCCTTTATAATCTGTACATATACTACTGTACAAAAGTTTGATCAATTCAATGCATTCTTGCTGAACAAAAGCATTCATTTAATTTTAGCATATTTAGTCATTATGCAATGATCCATAAGTCAGAAACTTTGTACATAAGTCAATGCAAATTTTCTTTTTTAAAGAATTCTCTTAAAGAACAAGCAAAGCATCTCCACTATTACAGCGCCCTATGATTCTCGGAATGTGGAAAACAAATGATTTATTTACCAATTAACAAAGAATGTCACTGAATACTACAATTAAAATATAAAGTATGCTTGTTTAGTGCCTCTGTGTGCAAATGAACGGCATGGTTTTGTCCACTATATATACTCATGGCGTTTTCAGTGTCAGTGTTTTTCTTCCATGCTTTAATCTAAACAATAAACCTCTGTAAACCATGAAGACCATGAACAGCGGATTTCCCCTCTTGGATGATTAAAAATTAAGTTAAAAATAACTGAGAAAAAAAAATTGTGTTTAATTTTATAGGAGACATACTACATTGTTTCTAAGGTAATAACAATTTAATTGTTTTAGATTCTGAATACATTGCACAGGTCATATAATATAATTACTTTTTTGTAATTATATTATATATATATATATATATATATATATATATATATATAAAAAAACACCTGTAAATAACTTATTTTGTGTTCAATTAGCAAAAAAACTGAAACTGCTAGTCACTGCTGTCTGAACAGAAACTCAAGGACTTGTTTTGCTGGTTTCCGAGATATTTAAAAAACAAACAAGCAGAGGATAATGTTCATCTAAGCTGATAGCAAAGAAACTCACGTCATGCAAGTCACAATTTAATCAGCAAATTAGACACACTTAATCAAAGAGCGCAAACAGTCAGTACCCCAAGATTACATTTAGATTAAACTAGAAAAACATTCAAATTGGGAGCAGGTCCAAGCCTATATCTGCCAATGAACAATGTAAATAACAAGCTGCTGCGGCTAATCAGCTCTACTGCACTGATGGAAAAAAATCCAAAATAATACGGCAGCGTTATGCAAGTATTCACTAAAAAAAATAAATAAAAATAAGTGAAAGAAAGACAGACCAGTGCCTATCCAACCACAATCTCTTTATGGGCCCATATTGGGTATGGACATGAAACGCCGCATGCTCCAAACTGACTTGAAAATTTATGTCATGATAGGTCTGATAAGGTGCTAAATGCAAACTCCAGCCTGATAGCGAAATGAGATCTCCATTTTTGGTGTTGAAAGATGAAGGGAAGTTACAGAAGTGGCATCCTGTCCAAACCTACAAACATCTCCACATCATGAACCCAAACCAAACACTATGAGGTTACATAAAAGCTGATGGAAAAGAGCCAGAACTGCAGAGGAGTGGGACAGTCCTGGGTGATTCACACACCTGAGGCCTCCCATGATGCCAAGTGACGCAAATATTACGGAATCCTGAGAAAAAGGGAGAGGCGTTACATTATGCTGACTGCCGGATGATTTGTAGATTTGTGACGCAACAAGTCCAATCTGGTTGGGTTTCGTTTTCTGAGCCTCTAATGCTAAGGCAGATGATTTAAATGTATTTCACACAGAGTCATGTGCTGAAGATCTCAATAGCACTGCCTCCGAATCACACCTGACATTTAAGCATTAATCAAAAAAGCATTTAATTACATTGACGTACCAAAGAGCGGGTGTAGTTATGAAACAACTGTGCAGATGAAGTTTACAATCTCACCACACCCACCAAGCCCTGTTCTCACACACAGACAGAGTGAAACAATCCCACCTCAGCCAAAAAGCTTCGGGATAAAGGTCTACACTTTAACACTATAATGATCAAAGTCCTCTTGCCAACAATGCTTCTCTGTCAAAATAAAAGCAAGCTGATTGTATTTAAGCCTGACGTTTGGAGGAGCTTTAATTAAATTAAACATTCTGTCCACAGGTTTCAATGCATGAGCCACAGCTAAGGCCAGCAGCTGCAAAACTTCCTTTAATGCTTCCTGAATAAGAGATGAACGTCACATCTTGCTCTAAACAAGTACATTTAATCACAGTCTTGAGTTGAAAATGAAATGGTAAGGCGGATAAGACTCTAAAATAATTAAAATCAACTTGCTACGCCTGTTAGGAGTGTAAAAGAAAAACAATGACCCACTTTGGTGCCCTGTATTGCAATACAAAACAATACCTCTCTGTTGCAATCAATACACTATCTTAAATGTCTATCATAGATACTCAAATGATCAACAACATCCTGGTGTGATGTATAATGCTATACGATAAAGGCCATCTATGTAAATAAAGAGTTCTTCTGGTTTCTGACTGTGTTGGTTCATGACAGCTTCATCAATCAAAATTGCTCCCCCAAAAGGCACCATGACCCTGTGCTCAGAGAAATGAGATTGCATGAATCATGAGCCTTGATAGTATGATTTTAATAGACTGCAAAAGAATCAGCCAGGCTTGGTTGAATGTCCGTCATAGGGTGATTCAACCCTCCAGGTTTGGCCTTTTGGGTGGTTCACGCTTTCAGTGAAACCTGTATGGACAGGTAACATTCATTCAGAGGTACACACAAGGGAGGACCTGTTTAAAAAAAACTCCTGTTCACAAGTTTAGTGAAATAACACCTCAATTTACAGCAAGTCAATGACAGCTGAGTCTAATGTCAAAACACATTATTTTATGGTCACGTATGACCTCCTAGAGTGTTTTTCCCAACGGGACGTATAGTTTATATACTCTGCAACTTCAAAAAGCCACTTGTGGTCCGAAATACGTTTTTGTTTTGGTTATAAAACCATAGAAACTGAGAATCGTAAACTATAAGCAAACTATAACGAGTCAATCTTTAAAGAAATGCCACTGACAGTTTCAATACAGCTTGTCGGCCGTGTTACATTATTGACAGCTTTATGACAAGAGTGTATACGTTTGTTTTAAGCGTATACTTACCCAGATAAATGTCTCCAAATGATCCACTTCCAATTTTTCTACCCAGTCTGTATCTGTTTCCAACTCGCAGCTCCATCGCTGTGTTTATTGGTGTCTCTCGAACGAGTCCCTTGGTTGTATTTCAGCTAATTTCTATAAAACCAGATACGGTCTGCCTTTAAATTCGTGTTTACGTTAATATTTTTACGCGTTATTTAAATGCTGCGAACCTATATATCTTTATGCGACCCCAACCCCCCCGAATCCCTGAGGAGAATTCGGATTCTTCAGACGGAGTTCACTTTTCACCATTCCTTTTCTAATATATTAAAGTTCGAAATATCGCAATATTGTGATCAGGCGAAAGCTTAGAGTCTGTAGATTATGCTCCCGTCGGTTTGGTCATCGTTATCCCCAAGGATAAAGAAGATGGAGGTGGATTTTAACAGCAGACCCCCGTCGCAGAAACTGTCACAGGCCTCGTATCTTCTGTGGTCAACACGTCACGAACGTAGCGCCGTGACGACACTTCCCCTTGGCAACGCCTCGCTCGCCATAGTCACGTGGGAGAAACGCTGGATGAGTTTCATTAGGATAGTCTCATTAACTGTCTCGAACACCAATTAATTTCTTATATATTGAACATCCGTCCCAGATAAGATGTTATTTAGTGATGTGCGCTAGCGAGGCGTTTTAACATGATTTTCTTAAAGGTACACTAACTAGTATAAATTTTGTCACATTTATATTGGATAGATAGTAGCGTCTATTAGTGTGAAATACATTTTTTTCAAAGAACATTTTTAATGTTACTAAAGTTATAGATACTATAAATCCTAATAACTATTCTGATACTTACTATTGGTTTAAAATGGATAATAAATCAGAATAATAGAAATAATAAGAAGCATACTTCGGTCCAACAACAGACCTACAAATTCAAATCGTAAATGCTTTGGAAAAACACTAGGCTTAAAATCTTAAGACAACGCGTCATCTCTGTAATTCGTGCTCCATCTGTTTTGCTCTTATGTCTGTCCAGCTGACTGTCCCTGAAGCAGGGTGAGCCAAACGCTTCCTAATAATCAAGGCAGTGGGACAGTAACGTCTTGTACCCTCTCAAGTGTTTGCAGGGTCCTGGTCACGCCCACCCACTGTCTGATTGGCGGAGCTCTTTCGATTGGTCAGACAGGATCCAGTCAGGACACGGTCACATGGCTGTAATGTTTTCCAGCGGATTGCGTAAGTGTCTTGCACGTGTTCTTCAATGCTCGTCTCGGAGTAACTCAAAAGAACCGTTCAGGGACAATAAACAGCTATTGAGAAGAGAAGAAAGCGTGATTTTATTAAATTTTTTCTGTTAAAGCTTTATTTTAAGTTAACGTGATCTCTCTTGTGTACTTGCCTAAAAAATTACAAATAGTTACGGAGAAATATAATAAGAAACATAATATAGCTAATTATTAAAATATTAAACACGACTTAAAAAACAAAAGATATTAATAACAATACAAAGAGTCATTTTTAGCAGACTTCCAAGGTACTAAAAAGCTATATTATTACTATTTTACACATTTTAAAGTAAATTGGTGTATGGTAATTAGGTAGTGACCAAAACTTAATAAAAAAAAATAAAATAATTTGCTTTGTTTAAAGAAGCAACAGAAAACAGAAGTGTTTTTGTTTGTAGCAAGATTTATTTGATAATGAGGACATCTAGTGTTCATTGATAGAAACAGCAGAAACAAACTATGCAGGGAGACACAGGTCAGTTTTGTGCATTTTTCTAAACATGTTTTAAAAGCTTGATATTTCTCTGCATTTTTAACATGTTGGACAATATCTAGATCCACAGTCCTAGAAAATTCTTCAAACGATTATATTATCTTTAGCCTACATGCTCCTGTAGTTACAGACCCTCATTTGCTTTATTTATAGACCCTTTATAAACAATTTAGAAGACAGCAGTTTCCTCAGTCATGTTTACCCCTGAACCATTTAACATATGGTCTTTTCTCTGTAACAGTAACCACACACCTCATGCATGATGAATCAGGTGACTGGGAGGAAAAGCACTTTGAAGAGATTATAAACACGGGATGTATGGAGAGCCTGGATCTGATTACAAAAAATGTTTGAACAGCATCCTTTTTGACTTGAAAGACGTAGTTGCTAGATAACATCAACTTTTCTTTTAAGCTTTAAAAATGGAATACAATATGAATACTAATGCAGACAAATTTGTTCCTTAAATGTTCAAAAACTGTTTTAAAAGGTCAGAAGGTTGAGGCTTAAATACTTAAAAATTAGATAGACAAATTAAAATTGTACCTACCTATGAATGTGTCTGAAAAACGAATTAATAGTTTAAATAAATTTAATTAACATAAGTTAAACACACACATACACACAAAATGTTCCTGATTCACGGCACAGCTGGACAAATTGCAAAAATGGTTAGATTATTTTGTGATGTTCTTCTGTTGCTAAATGCCAGTGGCTATGCCTAAATGCTTAAAGATTTATTTAGCCTCAAAATAAAAAGGCAATATAAGCTAAACTATCCTCTACATTGATGCATTTTAAATGATTCATACAGTAGGCAGTAACCACTGACCTTCCAGATATATTGACTTAAAGTTCAGATTTAACTAATGATACAGGCATTCTAGACCAAGCTAAAAAGAGCAAACTGTCAACCAAATCTAAATTATACTACATATAATCTTCAATGCATTTCAGTTTGCGGTCAATATATTATATACAATTATGTCAATATATACTGTATATATACACACAATGCTTACAATTTTTACAGTCCCATAATATTATTTGAAATGTTTGCATCATTTAAATGCTATTCTTGTTTTTAAAAGTTTCTCTGGAGCTGTCAGCAGCTACTTAACATTTGTCTGAGAAGTCTGGGAACAAGGTGGTGGCTGCTATTTTCTCTCTCTCTTATCCACAGAGAAAGTTGCATTTCCTTTTATCCAGCTGGTCCACTCTGGCCCCTTCTGTTTTTGAAGGATTCATTTCTTTTCACTTTGTCCTTTTTGTTGTTTTCATTTCACCCCACCCTCTTGGATGCATCCATGCTCCTCCCTTCGTTCTCCTCCTATCCTGCATTTTTTCTGGCTCCTCATGGCATGCTGAGTTTGGGAGTGCAGGAGGGAGATGCCTTAAAAACGTTGACAGGGTATAACATTCTCAGAGACACACAGCAGTGCGGCCCAGTCAACGCAAGCATCCTCACTGCAGACCAGCAGAGCTTCTGTGGACCCTCAAGTTTGGACCTGCCAAGACCAAGGTAGGGGACAATTGTTAAATTGTTATATGGTTACACACAATGATGTGAAAACTTTTCCAGGTACCAAAGAAAGTGAAACCGCCAGATTTATTTGTTTTGTCACTTTGTTTTTTGTGTGACAAATTATTTAAATTTATGTGTTCACATGAATGTATAATGATGTAGGTCTTTTATTTTATCATAAGTTTAGAAATATACACAGAAATGTTAACAGCAGGTGCAAAGCAAAAAGACTCAGCTGGGTTAAACCCCCTGATTTCATGTGGTTTTAATATTACAAAGTAATTCAGTCTGCTAGTGATGCTCCCACCCAGTCTCTGAGGATTATCTATTAAATCATAGGCAATGTCGGATCATGTTAAATTTCATGGAGACAAAATAAATAATTTTTGTATTATCTATGGAATGAGTAGCACTGCCACAGGGTACAGAAACCAAATCTAGAACAGGAATTCTTGAGGCATGCCATCACAAAGCCAAGTTCAAATTGCCTGCAAGTGGGACAGCCGAAATATGACACGATTAAGAAAAGTGCTACCCCAGATTGTTTTTTTTAACTCCACCACATTTTCCAAACTGCATAACAAAAGTTGTGTAACAGCATTATCTTACGTATTTGGTCCCTCCTAATACATTACTGGCAGTGAGCACTGGTTTTTCAGGAAATGGTTCACCATGTTACTTCAGCGAGTTACCAAAAAGCCCCACAATATCCTTTTTACGTCACGTTGTGGAAGTAAAATGGGCTGCAAAAGATAAGTTTGAGATGATTTTTTTGCGTAGTTCACTGAACCATGGAGGATGTTTAAGTTCAGACAAAGTGGCTTATATGGGTCAAGGGTGAATCTGGCCTCAGTGTTATGCCACACAGACTTCAAAGTAACTGTTTGAGTTTTGATGTCAACACAAAATCCAGTGGTGTCTATTGCTAGTTTAAAGTAAAAGTAATTGCATTTATTAACAATGTTAAACCCCTGAGAAATGTAGTGTAGAATTGATTCAGGAAACTCTACCCACAAGGACTCCCAAGATTGAGTTCGGAAAGCATACTAATATAAGACTCTAACATAAAACTGCAACATGCATACGGTTTTAAATATTATTTAAGTACAATAAATACAATGCACTTCCATGTTCCATTTCAAACTCACCTAATTACATTTAGCTTGGTGTTTGATTGCTTAATAAAGTCAATAAGTCTGAAACCATGATTTGACCATAATTCCTGAACAGTCCTTTACCTTTTTAACAAGACCTAACAATCAAAAGGTAGAATCTTGTCTTTGTACATCCCCTTCC
The DNA here is from genome assembly GCA_032353835.1 of Enteromius viviparus. Taxonomy (NCBI): domain Eukaryota; kingdom Metazoa; phylum Chordata; class Actinopteri; order Cypriniformes; family Cyprinidae; genus Enteromius; species Enteromius viviparus. The sequence goes on from JAUCNO010001291.1 coordinate 19,489, forward strand.
CATATAATACAAGGGGTAGGACTTGTTGGTACAGGTATATGATGTTATTCAATACTTTGTTTGCAAATCGACAACATTGCTAAAGGTCACCCCAGCAGTCTGCTTTTTAAAAAAAAGAGAGGGGAAAGCACTGGAGCCTTTCCATAAGGTTAAAATGAGCTAGCTATTCTTAAAAAAAATTGGAAAGGTTTACTCTTTTACATTCAAATTATTCATGATCAGCTGTTTGAACTGGAGAAACTAATTGCAAGTTCAGAAGGCAAAGAAGATTGTCGCTTTAATAGGATGCCTACTTTGCTTCCCTGAGGTTCATTCAACTTCCTCTAAAGAATTTATATTACAAAACAGCTGCAAAGTATTGGGAGAATTATGAATGTGAGAAAAACAGCATGTACAGTGGGAAAGGGTACATGGCAGATTGAACCTGGCAAAAGGGGCTTCAACTGTGCATGACAATTGACAGGAGCACAGAGTATTCAGTATGTGGTGTAAAGTAGGTCACTGGGGTGCGTATGATCACACACCCAAACCCATGAATTTTCTGTAGCCAAGAGTCCTTATTTACCCCAGTGTTTATCTACAGCTGCTGACCTCAGACAGGAGAATTTAGAAAAGCGTTACAGTGCACCTGGTGGACCTCAGCTTAAATATGATCCAGAACCAAACACCAAAGCGGAAAGGCAAAGAATTGGCCGACTTTTATTGATGTTGGATTTAACAGCATCCCTGACCCAAGACCACACACTTGTTTTCCACTGGGAAAATCCACCAGAACCACACCTCGTAGATCAGACACGCCACTGCATGCCTGCGGAATTGTGTAGGGATGACAAAAAGCACAATGCAGATTAGTAAATAGTTATTATGATCTGTTGTGATAACACAAAGGCTATTTGTTATGACACATTCATTGGCTGTTTGCAGTTTAGGAATGTGGAAAGATACTGACATTATTTTCTTTTATGATGTGTATCGATTAATATCATGATTATTTAAAAAAGGGAAGTGTGTAATTTGTGGCACCAAATGGAATCTTTTTGATCCAAAACCCAATTTGTTTTCTAACAATAAAATGTAGTGCTGTCAAATGCATCCAAAATAAAAGTTTTTGTTTACATAATATATATGTGCATACTGTGTATATTTATTATGCATGTATGTATAAATACACACACATGCATGTAATATCTAAGAAATATATGCTGTTTATATTTTATAAATATTTATATATCATAAATTATATGAAAATAAATATATACACATGTAAATAATTTTAAAGCATATGCTGTATGAGTGCATGTTTATACATAATAAATAAATACACACATTATGTAAACAAAAAACTTATCTTGGATGTGATTAATCGTGATTCATCGTTAGACAGCACTAGTTAAATTCTTAAATTAATTGTTCAAAATACAACCAGCAATATGTGTTTATGTTTTTGGCTCACCATTCTTGGTTTCAAACCTACAGAGGGTTCAGGGACTTTTAGATGTTCTGAAAAATAGCAGTTGGATGCTTATGATTAGGAGCGTGGTGTTCCCTGGAGACGAAGGGAGAAAAAACACTCTCTGCTTATGTAATGCGTTTAAAAAGGTCAGGGTAGATGTTGATCGAGCCAAGAAGACAGAGCCTGAGTTAAAGGAGGACTCAGTGATGTGCTGAACATGTAAACATGACCTCAAGGCCCCAACATCCGCAGGAAGGAGAGGGATTCTAATGTCAGGATATCAGATGTGGGAGTGTAAACATGGCTGAGCATGAAAACCAAGGAAAGGGTAATCAAGGAAACAGAAGCAAAAGGGAAATAATATAAAACAGGACTTTTGGATGGATTAACTATCAATTACTTGAAGAAACCATGAATATATATATATGTTTAAAAAAAATTACGTATAAAGATAAAATATCTGAAATAAAAATGAATACAATGAATAAATATGTATGATCATTTAATAGCATAAAAAAAAAAATCTGACTTCCTTTACTGAGCCTCTGCAGTGCAACACTACAAATAATCCTATGGACAAATATATGTGCAAAAAAGATGGTCAGATGATACCCAGGTGAACATCATACGCTTACGGAGGATTAGAAGTGCACAACTTCAAAGCCCTACCTTAAAATCGCTTTGAACTTACAGTAAGACTGAGTGATCTGACTCCGTGCATTAAACATCCATTTCAAACATAAGATACACACCGTCTGAGTGAGTTTATTAAATAGTGGGACGTAGCACTTCATTCCTCATGTAATGATTCGAGAAAGGTCATGCATTGTGGTGGACCCCAGAAAATCTCATTCATCTCACTGTTATGTTCGGTCTATAGTTTTAAACAATTTATGGCATGTTTGGATTGTGCACAGTCAACATGCTGCATGGCCCAAGGGTTAGGTGATCATGTAAGTGATCATGTAATACTCGGCTCAAAAACACTAAAACATATTTCCCCAGTTTCAAAGCCTATCCCCAGTCTGAAGTGTACGTCTGAGCTGTTTTAACCTAACTGATATTAAATGTGCATCTGTTTTGCACACAAGTAAGGCACGTTAATACAAATTACTTTAATGTCCTAATTGGACCTCATGTATAGACTAGTCCTGGCTTACTCTAAGCCCTGTCTGTAAAACCAGGCCAAAGAATGTAACATGTTTTCACAGATGATAACTATTATTCATGCTATCTACATAGACCAAACACTCACTATAAAAAAATAGTTTAACAATATCAATGATCACAGTCCATGAAACCACAGGCATGTTTATATGCTACTATGTGACCTACTGTGCAATTATTAAGTGCGTGTCATTTCCTGTAGTGCTGGAACACTGCACAGCTTGACACTGCAAAACTAATATGATGACAGCCTGTAATCTAACATACTATGGTTTTCTCCATTATAGTGTATATTTAGTGCGCTTATCAAGGTACTTGTAGCCTACCTATTGTGTATAAATATCCATATCATTATTTATTTCGTTTATTTTTTATCTCACCAATGTTACACAATGACAAATTCTACACATATACTGCATATGTAACCCTGGACCACAAAACCAGCCATAAGGGTCAATGTTTGAGATTTCATCATGAAACATCAGATACAAATAAGCTTCACACTGATGTATTTTTAGGATAGAACAATACTGGGCTACATACAACTCAAAATATGAATTCTGAGGGTGGAAAAAATTTAATCAGTATTGAAAAAATTGCCATTAAAGTTGTTATGAAACATGAACACACACCTTGCACATCTTGATGGTGCAAAGAAAAAACCTAGCAATGGATTGGGGATGTTTATGATCATAATGATTACATTCCTTATGGACAAACAGTTTTATAGAAGAATGTTGATGGTCACCGTATTTGTAATTTCTCTTACCACGTTTAGCCTTTGGAATTCATGCTGGCCTTGAATGGATTGTTGAGTGCTCTGGATTGCTAAGCATTTAGCTGTAGCTAAATTACAAAACAACTTTGTGGGATTTGTATGTTGTGGGAATTGTATGTTCCCAAGCACAGAAAATGGGGGACAAAATGCACACAAATTTTCTACCAAGACAGCTAGCAATAAGGGGAATCACAATTAGGTTTCAAATGCATGTGTATACAGACCTATGAAATTGTAATTGTTTAAGCAACAGGTCACCTCTGATTTTCTACTCCTATACTGTAGCTAACCATTTAAAAAGTAGTTAACTGCTACTTGATATTAGTACAGGATTAAACTATCACAGCAACAAAAGTGACAGCCTTAAACTTAAACAGATACACCATATGTAACTAATAAAATCCGCAAAAGCCCTACTGTAATTTTAATATGACAATAAAAACATAAATATGCCCCTGCAAAGACACTTTAAAACACTAACTAGTGCTACATTTGAGAAAAGGATGGTACGTGTGAAAAAAATGCAAGCATTTACTTCTATATTGCCAATTGTTATAAAAGTTATTGGAAAAGCTACCAACACCAACAGAATAAAAAAGGACTGAGACAGAACTGGCCTTAAAAGACTTTCTTTTAAGTTTAAGTGAATTTTTGTTTCATATCTTCCTTCACTAAGTGTAACACTTTCTGCCTCATGGTCTGGAAACACTGTTTCAAAAGGACTGAGCCGTGTGTCGTGAGAAGGAAAAAAAACATGAAATAGTGGTTTAGTGTGTTCAAATTCCAAGACGTCTTTGTCATTGGTTTCATAACATTTTAGGCCACATTTTTAAAATGTTTCTGAATGATCTTGCACTTATCAAGGCTGCATTTATTTAATATAAAACACAGTAAAAATATAATGTCAATAATAATGTGAAATATTATTATAATTTAAAAGAACTGTTTTCTATATAAATAGATTTTAAAATGTAATTTATTCATGAGATGGCAAAGCAGAATTTTCAGCAACCATTAATTAAGTCTTCAGCCATTAATTAATTGAATATGCCTTTGCTGAATAAAACAGTTTTCTGGTATATTATTCTATCCAAATAATGTTTTTGTTCTTGTCTCAGATGCTGGTATCAAGCCTGGTACTACTGATGGTGGTGTTTGCCAAATGGGTTGAGCCATATATTGCACAATATCGGGAGGCGGACCAAGACACATATGAGCCCAGAGAAAACCAGAGATCCCCAGAATACTACAGAGATGGCAGGTTTGTTCCATAAGCTATCTATGTATCTTTGTATGTATGCATCTATCTATTATATGCAATGTCTTTTTGTGAATCTAGTGGGACAGAGTGCAGGCGGTGTTGTGACCCTGCAGAGGAGGCCCCACAGTATGCCAGTCAATACCCACAGTACAATATTGTGCCACAGATAAACATCACCATCCTAAAAGGTTCGAAGTATGTTAAAATCTACTTTAAATATTTTCTGGCTTTGAACTTGTGAGGTAAATTAATCATTGTACAAAAGCTTACATTTACAGGACTTACATAACATGTTGACTCATTTTGACTGTATACAGTTGTTTGGGTCAACGTTAGTCTTAGCTAAGTATCTCACTGTCGGTGAATGATATAGGTCAGGCCCGGTTAATCACAGGCTGCTTCTGTGGGCAGGAAAACTTGCAGCAAAAAGGACAAACTTCCACAGAAAGTGACTTTATGGGCCAAACTGTCACAAACAACAGAAGAGTAATGGCTGTGAGATTGGCGCCATCTTCTATACAACACTCCACACAAACAAGACCATTTGAGAATCATAATTTTTAATTAGTGGATGTTTAATAAAACACCCTCCAAAGCTTGACCAGAACATGAAGTCTCAGGAAGCAAGAGGCGTGATAAATCAGAGATTAAGAATGTGAAGACCTTTTTAATGATCATAGTAAAAACTTTAAGGCAAATTGAACTTTTCACCATTCGCTACTACATTCCTTCCCTTATAGGGGAGAAAGGAGACAGTGGCAATCGAGGACCTTATGGGAAAACGGGTAAGTCTGGGCAAAGTGGACCCCGAGGCCCTCATGGCATGAAGGGAAACAAGGGCAGCATTGGTGCTACCGGTGAAGCCTGTAAGTCCTACTATGCTGCCTTCTCAGTGGGCCGCAAGAAGGCTCTGCACAGTAACGATTACTACCAAACCATGATCTTCGACACAGAGTTTGTCAACTTGTACGGCCACTTCAACATGTTCACGGGCAAGTTCTTTTGCTACGTCCCAGGCATTTATTTCTTCAGCCTGAATGCACACACTTGGAACCAAAAGGAAACATACCTGCATCTAATGAAGAACGAGCAGGAGATGGCCATCTTATACGCTCAGCCCAGTGACCGCTCCATCATGCAGAGCCAGAGCCTCATGCTGGAGCTGCAAAGGGACGACCAGGTGTGGATTCGCCTCTATAAGGGCGAGAGAGAGAACGCTGTTTTCAGTGATGACTTTGACACCTACATCACTTTTAGTGGCTACCTTATTAAAGCAGAGTCAGAGGGTTAAGCAGAGACTATATATGGAGAGCAGGGATTTATGTAACAGTGTCTATTAAATGAGATGTCATTTCTTGTTATTCTTTTGTGTGATATCATTTTAACAGTTTTACATCGGTACTTTGGGAGGAACCTGGGTTTATCTTTATGATTCAGTAATGAAGTTTCCAGTGTGTCTGACCATCTTTAACTTTGTTACAGAGGCTGGTGCTATTTTACAAACATGGTAAAGGTTATTGCGCTGGTAATACTAAAAAAAACAAAACAAAAAAAAAAACACCTATAAAAAAATGACAGTATCATGTAAATATGTATAAAGACAACAGTATTTTTTTTGTGTGTAGATGTATCAGCAATCATTTAACAGATTACTTAAAATAATTGTATTATATCTATTATAATATATCCGGCTGTAAATCAGTATTAAATTGTTTGTAGAGCATAGAATGGTGCTACAATTTAGGATTAATTCAACAAATAATGCAGTTTTAGTTCAACATTAATATCATTAAATCAGAATAAATGCTGAAGAACCATCATTTTAGAAGTTTAAATGCCAACAAAGTCTTGGGTATTTTCACCAACAAATAATGGTTTTAAGTTATTTCTGTCTCCTGCGGTAGCATGTCAGTTGGAAATGTCAGTTTACATTTCCAAACATTATTTTTGTCATTATTTGTAATAATATTGTCTGCACAAGAAGTCTGACAACAGCCAGTGCTCCACACAGAGATCTGATCTGATCTGATCATCATCCAGTCTGTCTGGAATGACATACTGTAAAGTACTGACACCCTACCGCAAAAGATAGAAATAGCCAACCATTTTTGGTTGGTGAAAATGCTAGTGCCCTAAGACTTACGACAGTACTGTATGTCATATATTTTAGTAAATATTTTTTTTTAACATGAATGCACTGTTACTGGTAAGACAACATAATCATATTGGCATAAAAACACGTTGTGAATTTGATGAATAAATGTATGCTTTAAAACAGCGGTAATAGTAAGACTACAAAAATCGGTTCCTATTTTGCACAAGATCTCTATTAAAAAAATAAATAATATGAACTGTACTATTAGCACTTAACCTAACAGCAAGTTTCTATAAAAAGACTAACATGGGCTTCAGCAGGAAGCACAATTATTATTATTTTCGTTAATTTTTATGTTGTGTTCATTGTCAATTTTGTCAGACAGTAAAATTGGTGACCTAGAGGTCACTATTAAATCTTTAAAAGCTGCAATAAATGAGTGGTGCTGTAAAACAAGTTCATTTATTTCAATAAACAATCTTTTTAAACTAGTAGTGTGAGTGCCAGTGCTTGTTATTTCCTCATTGTTGCATTTACATCATTACATTTTTCAAGTATCTGTACTTTACGAGAGTAATTTTATTTTTTAGTAATGTTTACTTATACTTTCCTAAGCAAAGGATCATACTTTTTACTTCATTAACTTACATTTCATAAAACATTGATAAATTTAAGACCCCCTTAAAATTTTCACTAGTTCATTTCATTTTTTCATCATTAATGTACGCACAGGGCCCCAAATTGACAGAAAAACAGAATTGTTGACATTTTTGCAGATTTATTAAAAAAGAAAAACTGAAATAATCACATGGTCCTAAGTATTCAGACCCTTTGCTCAGTATTTATTAGAAGCTCCCTTTTGATCTAATACAGCCATGTTTTTTACACCTGGATTTGGGGATCCTCTGCCATTCCTCCTTGCAGGTCCTCTCCAGTTCTGTCAGGTTGGATGGTAAACATTGGTGGAAAGCCAGTTTTTGGGTCTCTCCAGAGATGCTCAGTTGGGCTTAAGTCAGGGCTCTGGCTGAGCCATTCAAGAACAGTCACGGAGTTGTTGTGAAGCCACTCCTTCGTTATTTTAGGTAAACCTTCGGCCCAGTCTGAGGAGAAGGTTTTTGTCCAGGATATCCCTGTACTTGGCCACATTCATCTTTCCCTCGATTGCCACCAGTTGTCCTGTCCCTGCAGCAGAAAAACATCCCCACTGTATGATGCTGCCACCATGCTTCACTGTTGGGACTGTATTGGACAGGTGATAAGCAGTGCCTTGTTTTCTCCACACATACCGCTTAGAATTAAGGCAAAAAGCTACAGTATATCTTGGTATCATCAGACGAGAGAATCTTATTTCTTACCATCTTGGTGTCCTTCAGGTGTTTTTTTAGCAAACTCCATGCGGGCTTTCATGTGTCTTGCACTGAGGAGAGGCTTTCGTCTGGCCACTCTGCCATAAAGCCCCGACTGGTGGAGGGCTGCAGTGATGGTTGTCTTTCTACAAATTTCTCCCATCTCCGGACTGCATCTCTGGAGCTCAGCCACAGCAATCTTTGGGTTCTTTACCTCTTTCTGGTCATCCCAAACGTGTTGCATTTAATTATTAAAAAATGTTTTTTTTTTGTAACCTTGGCCAGATCTGTGCCTTGCCACAATTCTGTCTCTGACCTCTTCAGACAGTTTGACCTCATGATTTTCATTTGCTCTGACATGCATATGCATTATTAGCTGTAAGGTCTTATATAGACAGGTGTGTGGCTTTCCTAATCAAGTCCAATCAGTATAATCAAACACAGCCGGACTCAAATTAAGGTGTAGAACCATCTCAAGGATGATCAGAAGAAATGGACAGCACCTGAGTTAAAGACCATGTGATATTTCAGTTTTTCTTTTTTAATAGATCTGCAAAAATTTCAACAACTCTGTGTTTTTATGTCAACATGGGGTGCTGTGTGTACATAAAATTTTTTAGGAAAAAAACAACAACTTGATTTTAGCAAATGGCTGCAATATAACAACGAGTACAATTTAAGGGGGTCTGAATACTTTCCGTACCCACTGTAAGTCTAAATAAAAAAATATTGTTATCTGATGCTAATTGTTAGCTAACGAGCTTGCTGGTACTAAGTTATGGTAATTTTTTATATAATGTCCAAATATTTTTGATATATTACATCTGAGGGGGAAAAGGAAAGGATGTGATGTTCAGGTAACCACAGTAATTATCAAAGTGGGAAGTGATGCCCAAATGCTCAAATCTGTTTTCTCACAGTGAACATTGCATCATGATCGTCAACGTGGTCCAACCAACAACACAAATATAATGTATCTTGATTCCATATAGTGCTTATTTTAGGATTAATTATCAGAATATTGAGCAGTAAGATTTAAAAAAAATATGTGCTATATTGAATTAAGTAGCCTATATAAAATTGCTAAATAAATCTATCAGTACTGTTTTACTTAAGTACATAAAAAACTTTTGTACTTTAAGTAAAATTGAAAAGAAATACTTTTATTTTTACTGGAATAATATTTTATTGTATCTGTACTTTCACTCAAGTACTTGATTTGTGTACTTCGCCCACCTCTGGTTTAATCTATCTGATTGTTTTTATGCATCAAATACATTTAAAAAAGAGATCATCTGAATGTCCTAATAGGAGATTAAATGAATTTGGTGGACAATATTTAAGAATAAAGATCAGTTACAGATTTTGTTAGCTTTTAATAAACTTTTTATGTCCATGTTGTTTGTGTTTATGTGTGTAGCTCTTCACATCAGTCTAAAATATAGAGGATAGAAGTGTAGTCAGGACCAATTTAACCTTTAAGATATCCTGTGTGAAATACAGGTAACAACCTGTTCTGCTACATTTATGGATTAAATTGACCCTGCTGTATCTCAGCAGCTGTTCAAATCAGCATAATGCTTTTAAGAATATTAAACAGAAAATTAGTCATCAAATGAGTGAATCTGAGTAAGATTTAAGACATTCTACAGTATATGAAATAAAGGAATTATTGTTGAATTCAGTGACCATAAAGATGTTCATGCATTGCAGGATAAAAAAAAGGGAGATTAGAGTAAATTTAGTAACATTAAAGCCATTCTGTGGGATATAGAGATGGGTAACAGAGTTTGGTAACCTACTTTGTTAAATTTAGTAACCCTGCTGCTTCTCAACAGCTGTACACATGAAAGAAAATATTTTCTAAAATATAAAACATAGGTGGTAAGACATCACCGGAATGAAGTCAGGTAACATTTTTAAGCCATTCTATGTAAAATATATAAGTAACAGATCAAAGTAAAATGAGTAAAATGAAAAACGTTACATAAAACTATTCTGTGTGAAATACAAAGGAGGAAGAGATTTTAATAACCTGTGATGCCGTATTGATGGATCCAGTTACCCTGCAACATATCTACAGATGTTTACGCCAGAGAAAAATCCTTTAGCTAGGTGAGCTTTTCTAAAAGTTTTTTGGTAATATGCTATCAAATTGTCTCTATTACTCAATTCTCTCCTTTAACCAACCTAGCTAACTGTTGCCATCTAGTGGTATGGTTAAAAAGATCTTCAAGGGATAGTTCACCCAAAACTGACAATGATGTCATCATTTACTCACTCTCATGTCATGTCAGTGCTAAATGAAGCTGTTTGGTTAAACATTCTTTAAAATATCTTCTGTCTTCCACCGAAAAAGGTTTGGAATTATATAGAAATTACAGAATTTTCATCTTCCTTTCACATTCTTTTAGAACAGTCCTAAAAGAAATGTCAAGAGTTCACGCTTTCCTCATAATGAATAATAAGCAAATTTGGCGTGCTGTCTGGGGAGCGAGCCGGGAGAGCGGCGAACTCCGAACCCTAATGGACGGAG
>JAUCNO010001292.1:13350-23779 GCA_032353835.1 Enteromius viviparus
CTCTCTCTCCTCTCCACTGTAGCTGGTGTGTGGTGAGCGCACTGGCGCCGTTGTCCTGTGGCAGCCGTCACATCATCCAAGTGGATGCTACACACTGGTGGTGGTTGAGGAGAGACCCCCCCCTACATGATTGTAAAGCGCTTTGGGTGTATGGCAATGCACAGTAAAAGCGCTATATAAATGCGTCATTCATTCATTCATTCATAATTACTATGATTTTACTACAGAAACCATTGATAAACCATGGTAACTGTAGTAAAACCATGGTTCTTCTATAGTTACTATGGTTTTACAACAAAAACCATGTGGTAACTGTAGTAAAACCATGGTTGTAATACAAAAATCATAGTTTAACCATGGTTTATTGTGTAGTTACTATGGTTTTACTACAAAACCAAAGTTTAACTATGGTTACTCTAATAAAATCATGGTTTATTTTATAATTACTATGGTTTTACAACAGAAACCATTGATAAACCATGGTAACTGTAGTAACATCTGTAGTTCAAAAACTATGGTTTATTTTATAGTTACTATGGTTTCACTATAAAAAACTATGGTTAAACCATGGTTCATTTGGAGTTACTATGGTCTTACTACAAAAACCATAGTTAAACCGCGGTTACTACAAAAAAACATGGTTTATTTTCGTAAGGGTGCTCGTGACAGTATGTGTACTTAGTATATTTATTAAGCATATAGAAATATAAACGCATACAGTACTGTATATATTTAAAAAATATTTGCAAGTACAGCCTGTACATTTATATATATTATATTTAATAGGTTATATAGACACATTTTTAAAATAAATATTTATAATTATTGACATATACATTACAAATATATGCATTTGTTTTTTTATATATAGCCAACATGATAAATGCACACATTATACACATTTATTATATATATTATACGTCGGACAGACGTTGCATTTTGGTTGAAAATAAAAATGTATTTATAAAGTATCTGACGTCAATTTGATGTTGACTTGACGTTGGATTTTGGTTACACAACCTAAAAACAACAAAATATCAACGTCAGGTGACGTTGGTATTGGACGTCAATTTAACATTGACATTAGATGTTGAATTTTGCTCACCTGACGTCGCAACCAAAATGTAACCAAATATCAACATCTTATAACGTTGTGTGCCTGTAGGTTTAGAGTTGTATGTGTAGTATGTGTAGATCTTAATAAAACGCAATCTAATAGGTAGAAAATTAATTTCATTGTTCACTTCCGGTCGGAGCTGTATCCCTTTAAGCCACGACCACGGCGCTGTCGCCAAAAAAAGGGGTCCAAGAAATGCTCTCCTGTAGCTACGGTCCTGACTCCGGTACAGAAACACACGGCACGCTGCTGGTTAAAACGGGCTTTTCACCTCAGTCAGTCAGTCGTGTGTCTCAGGCAGCTTCAGCTTCAGTTTCGGTTCTGGACTGGAAATGGGTCGGCAGGGGCAGAGATGGCCAGTGTGGTTCTTATTATTGGAGTTGTCAGTGTGTGCCAGAGGGATAACACGACAAGAACTTTTTCCATTCGGGAGAAGCTCAGGAGATCAGTCTCTTGATGAAGGCAACGACGAGACCGGGGAGATCACGCTGGAGAAGCCCGTAACATTTTACGACGGACAGTTCAACAAAATTTACGTGAGTTATGAATGCTATACAGTGTTTGGGGAGTAACTTTTTAATTGTAACGGAATTATGTATGCATAAATGGTTTATGTATAGGCTGTGCTTTAATTTTTTTAAGATAAACAGTTTTTTCCCAAAGGCATTGTTAGATGCCTGCATTTCCTCTAATAGCTATGCAAAGATTTGGTTTCAAAAACTATATATCATAGCTATTAAACGGTTTTTTCGAAAGGTTGTTTGTAACTTTTAAATCTGTATTTGCCTCAGAATTATCTCAAAGTGAAAAGAAGTGCTAAAGTCTCATTTTGTGGTGGCTGTGCTATATAATAAATTATTACAGTCCTAATTCAAGAGTTGAAGGATTTTCTGACAGTAAAAGGTCAGTAATCAGTGTTGATAATCAAGTTTAACCAAAGACTATAGAATACATAATAAAGCGGTTTTGGTTTTAATCTGGCCTGCCTTACATGTTTCATAATGAACAGTGTTGTGCAAGTTACTTCCTATCTAATACATTATATATTACTTGTTACTGTTATTTAAAAGTAATGCATTACATTATAATATTACCGATTCAAAATTGTAATGCATTAAATGACTGTATTACTTTTGAGTTACTCTCACCAAAATAACTACAGAGAGCGTGCTGTCAGCACAGCTGAAGAGTTCTGCATTCAAATACACGCAATAGACTAAAGCTTGTCACAGCATCAGCAAAAGTAGCGTAATTACCATGAATATGTCCGAGGCAAATTGTAGGAAGATATTTTATATTATTTAGTGTTTTCTGAGTCTGTGTCACAAAGATAAATTTCCTGACTAGCTATCTCATCTGATGCATATCATCTTTATTAAAATTATAATGAAAGTGTTTTTGTTTTCGCATTTTTTTTTTTTTGTTAGTGGTCATTTAAAGCTTCTTTGTATTTATGTCTTTTTTCACTGAGTTTCACTGAAGCACTTCTGTTCAAGATATTGTCAGTGCACCCAAATAATTGTAGACCTTTTACTCTTCTGAATGATGTTATACTCTGAATAATATGACAGCATCGTCCATTTAGTTTCCACTGGAGGTGCTTTAAGGTTTAAACATTGTTATATGCTTAAAATGTTTTTATTGCATTTTAGGCAAACTGTGATGATTTTAAAAGCTTAGATTGATCAAACATAGTTTATGATCTGCACTGGCCACTTTGTCGTTACTTGCTCCAAGCATTTTTCTAAATTAACTTAATAAAAAAAAGCAACTAAGCAAAATTTAATTATTTTGCCATTACAAACAAAACTGAACTTTTTTATTAGATCAAACCGTATAAGCTGTATAATATATATGGGCTCAGGCCACTGGCCAGTGCAAGTCGGGCAGACTTGGAACACAGAGGACGAAATCTTGCCACGTTTCCACTATTGGGCCACTAGCCTCGCGACACTTTTGTAAAATCTGACCTAAATACGCCTTAGCTTGACCATGTCACACATACAAGGTTATGCCAGCGAGAGTAAGATGAATTAAATAAATCGCTTTACACATACTGTATATATTAGAAGCTTTACTTTAGTATTAATTTACAAACCTGTACACCACACAAGGATAATAACTGACCATGAACAGAAAATACAGCTTGTGGCATTTTTTATATGTTAGTATCTTGTGTCTTGCTGTTTTCTGAACAATAAAAATTTCTGCTAAAATGTGTAAACTATTACTGAAACTTGATTAGTAATGCCTTACACTTACTGTAAGCATGGCTCAGCAGACAGTGGATCCATTCGCAATGATTTATTAGCAGTATCATAATCAAACATGCTTTGGTCATCAGGGGCAGACATGATCAAAATAGACAAGGCAAGGTTCGTAAACAAAGTCCAGGCTAGTGTTCAGGGCAACAGGCAATAATCAAAGTCCAGGTCCAGGGGTGGGTCGGGGTAACAAGGAAGAATCAGCGACGAGATAAACAATCCAAATGCAAGCAGAAGGGTCAGTCCGAAAGGTAATCCAAGATCAAAACTTCGCATCGAACTGTAGTCCGTGAGTCCCTTAAATAGCACTGATAATGCCAAACACCTGTAGCGGAAATCCTCACAGGTGTTGGGCCAAAACAGGTCGGGGTGGGAACTAGTATCCAGGAGACGGTTCCTGCTGATGATGGTCGGACAGCGCCGCAGAGGCGAGTGGGCGGCTCCTGAAGCGAGAGGGGCGGCGTCGGGGTCAGCGGGCTTCAACAGAGTGACATGAAATGTGGGTAAGATTCGGTATTAATAGGGGGAAACAACAAACGGAATGATACAGGAGTGATTTGACGATCTATTTATAAGGGACCCACGTACCTTGGATTAAGTTTTCGGCATGACCCCTGGAGGTGTAGATCCTTTGGACAACCACACCCACTGTCCGGGTTCGTAAACTGGATTGGGTCGTCGGCGACGATCCGCTTGTTCCTTGGTGCGACGTATGGCCTGCTGCAGATGCACGTTGGCTTGATTCCAGGTCTTTTCGCTATTTTGTAGCCAGTGGTCTAAGGTGGGTAGGTTGGAAGGCTCTCCTGACCAGGGGAACATGGGAGGTTGGTAGCCCAAAACACACTTGAAGGGTGTCATGCCGGTCAATGGTTTCTGTAGTGAATTCTGGGCATACTCTGCCCATGTTCCTTGTTTGCACATGTACAAACTACTACTATATTTACTGTAAACTTTACTTTGGTGTAAAGCTGCTTTGCAATGATCTTGCAATGAGAAAAGTGAGTGGTTGATTGATTGTTCTGATGAATCGTTAGCAATCAGAGCAGGTATGTTTAGTGAAATACTCCAGACACATTCCTGATTAGGTACATATTGATTGGGGGAATCAGATCCTGGACTGTTCATAACTTCAGATGATTTAACCTTCTTGTTGTTTTGTAATACAGTACTATTTTTTACTGTTGTACTATGTACAACCCCAAAAAAGATAACAGAAAAAAAAAAGCTGCAGAATTTTAGGTTATGAAACTCACTCAACCCACTGAAGAAATACAGTAGTTTTCCAGTGTATGATTCAGAAAACAAGTCTTACTTACGAGTAAACTTTGAGTCAAACATTTCATATTTTAGTATTTAACAAGTTACTATAATGGTTTTCTGTTACTGCTGTTGTTTTTAGTGTTTGTCAAAATATAGATTTTTGGCAAATTGCAAGGATACCAATGGGGTCAGTTTGAGGTCATAACTTCTGTATGGCCTTTTTAAAAAACACCTGTGTTGCATGCATGAGAAAATGTCACCAAATTAAATGAATAGTTGAACCACTTAATCATACAAAGGTCAAATTGACCCAGCAGACAAAATAAGAGAAATTTGTTTGTAGGGCATCTGTATGTCAGATTTTCTCAGAGGACATGACTAACAAAAACATTTCATAATTACAGTCCCTTGAATGCTTCTTTTCCCACAGGCTAATTTCTTTTTTCGAGCTGTTGTGGTTCTTACCATGCATATTTTAGCAGAATTTTGGCAGTATTTTTTGTGTTGTAGCATTTGAAAAACATCTGGAAATGTAGTCTAAGCGTTCACATCTGTTTTAGTGAGGTGTTGAACAGTACTTATACAAACAATCATCAATGTGCATGACATTCCTTATTAAACTGCTAACATTTACTAATTTATTCTTCACTAAACTCTGTTCATGTTAAATCTGTTTTTAAACAAAGTCTAATTTATGCAGTCCATTTTGTAGCTATTTAATCATCTGCTATGATATGTGTTCATGTACAGACTGATTATTGTAAAAAAAAAAAAAAAAACATGTTTTTTTGCCAGAGGGGTTTTGATGTCTATTTATGTGTATAGATCCTGTATTTACATTTAGCAGCCACTTTATCGAAAGCATGTGACCATATATTGACGTACACAATATTTATAAAAAAATAGGTGAAAAAAATAGGTCAATACCAGGATGAACCACCCTGAAACCTCTTTGAAAACAATCATTAGAAACGTCACTCCTTAGCCATAATACAAAATCAGATCAAGTTTAAGACCAACATCACAAAATCTTGGAATTGTAGATTTCATCTTTACTATGCTAAATAGACCATAGTAATGTCTGACTCTGTTGTACGGAGAGTTTTCCAGGACTCCACATGGAGACTTTGTCCTCTTTATTATCTTTCTTGCTACAAAATTAGTCAGTCATCAGATAAAAATGTTTTGTTGTCTTTAGTATTGTATTGCGAGTTCAGAGTTTTGACCAGTATTGTTTTAGTAAGATAGACTAGTTCGCTCTTTCTCATTAATGCGAGGAAGAATTTGGTAAGTAATGTAAAAGCAAATTTGGTGAGTCTAGGGAGCGAGCGATATAGCGTTTTACTGTGTATTGCCATACACCCAAAGTGCTTTACAATCATGTGGGGGGGTCTCTCCTCAACCACCACATATATCATTTGTATTAGTATTTTCTTTGTTTTTATATAAAGGTTTCAGTTAGAAGGAAGCTCATATAGCTCTTTTCTAATTACATGAATGTGCATGTGTTTATTTAGAATTTTTATTCATTTCATTATTATTATTTTTTTATAAAAAGAGATAATAAAAAAGTGGTACAAAACTCCTGTGTCATTTTAGTATATATATATATATATATATAAAATTTTATATAGAGCTTTTAACAATACAGATTGTAGCAAAGCACTGAACATTATTAAGTAGGAGAACAGAGTGATTATAATGAGTAATGACGAGAATTTAAATATTTATTTATCAAATGCAAAGACGGTTTCTGTAGTCAAGACGATGATCACTAGAAATCAGGTGTCCCCAACTAGAGGTGACAGTGACAAGGAACCATAGCCCCATCCATGAGAGAATGGGGAAAAAAACCTTGGGAGAACCAGGCTTAGTTGGGGCCAGTTCTCCTCTGGCCGGATGCCTAGCATCTAATTTCCAGTTCAATTAAAGCACATGTCGAATTGTGTAAAGGACTTATAGTGTGTGTGTTTGTGTGCTCATCTATTCATGGTGTTCTTGTCTCCAATAAGGATCATCTCTTTGTGCTAGTACACCATCTGAGGCTCGACCTCCTCTAGGCCCCTATCTCCTTCCAGAGCAACTGCGGGCTTGAGCAGAGACGCATAGAATGTGGATGAGATTCGGTACAGAGCAGGTAGGTTTAAACGATATGAGACAGGTGTTATTTGTCTGACTATTTGAAAAGGACCCACGTACCTCTGAGTAAGTTTGCGGCAGTGTTGCCGTAATCGTAGATTCCTGGTTGACAGCCAGACCCATTGACCTGGTTCATACGGGGGATTGGGTCGTCGATAGCGATCTGCTTGATCCGTGTAGCGCTGAACAGACCGTCTGAGATGCACATGTAACTGATTCTTTGCATCCTTGCTTTGCTGGAGCCAGTGATTTAAAGCTGGGAGGCAGGTGGCTTCTCCTGACCAAGGGAAGAGTGGTGGCTGGAAGCCGAGTACGCACTGGAAGGGTGTCATGCCGGTGGAAGGCTTCCAAAGGGAATTCTGTGCGTACTCGGCCCATATCAGATATCGACTCTACTCTCTCTGATCCTGGTAGCAGTAAGAGCGGAGGAAGTGGGTTAGTTCCTGGTTCAAGTGCTTGGCCTGACCATTAGATTCCATGTGATACCCAGAGGTTAGGCTGATGTTGATATTTAATTGCTGACAGAATGCAGACCAGTGACGTGAGGTGAACTGGGGACCCCGATCTGTGACGATGTCCTCCAGGAGTCCGTAGAAACGGAAGACATGGTCAAAGATATGATCTCAGCCATTTCCCAAGCCGAAGGCAGTTTGACTAGGGGGATGAGCCGTCAGGCTTTGGAGAACCTGTCAACAATGGTGAGTATGGTGGTGTAATTGTTGGAGGGTGGAAGGTCTGTGATGAAATCCATGGTGATGTGTGACCATGGTCTTTGTGGAGTTTCTAGGGGATTGAGTAGTCTGGCGGGTCGTTGGTGTGATGTTTTGGTAAGATTGCAAGTGACGCACTGCTAGACGAATCGGGTGACATCGGGGATCAAGGTAGGCCAGTGGTTCAGTATGTGGGGAAGGAGCTTCAAACTGCTGTGAGAGGGCGTCTGCTTTGCAATTTTTGCTGCCTGGTCGATAGGTTACTTTAAAATAGAATCAAGTAAAGAATAGGGCCCATCTTGCCTGCCTGGAGTTCAAGCGTTTAGCAGATTGGATATACTCCAGGTTGCGTTGATCGGTCAATACTAGGAAGGGAGTTTTGATCCCTCTCCATTCTTCTAATGCACACTTCATGGCTAGCAACTCCTTATCTCCCACGTTGTAATTGAGCTCTGCTGAAGTTAATTTTCGTGAATAATAGGCACATGGGAACATCTTGGGCAGACTGCCATGACGTTGGGAAAGGACAGTCCCAATTCCTGAGTTGGATGCATCCACCTCCACAAGGAACTGTAGTTCAGGGTCTGGGTGATGGAGAATAGGGGTGGTAGTAAATCGTTCCTTGAGGGCCTGAAAAGCATTTTTGCTTGCAGCGGACCATCGGAGGATGTTGGGGCCTTTATGGGTCATAGAGGTGAGAGGTCCTGAGATCTGACTGAATCCTCTAATGAAACGCCGATAGAAATTAGCAAACGCCCAGGAACCATTCAAGATCTTTAAGGGTACGAGGTTTAGGCCAATTGAGTATGGCGTTCACCTTTTGCGTGTCCATTGTCACCCCCTCAGATACCTGGCGATTCAGCATGTCCCTGAAGATATCGTTGAATAGGGACTGGAAAATGGATAGACTGTTGGCAAGCCCGAAGGGCATAACCCGGTATTCATAGTGGTGGAGAAGGCCATTCATCTTCCATTCATCTCCTGCTTTAATGTGGACGAGATTGTAGGTGCTCCTGAGATCAAGCTTGGTGAAATTCTTTGCCTTTCGGAGCTGTTGGCCCTGATGTGGTCAGGCAGTAGAGGCACAGATGGGTACAGAGTCTACGGTCACGTTCCTCCTGTGTCAGATGGGTGGTGCTGAGCTGCATGGGTTCCGGCTCAGTGAGGGCTGGTTGAAGAGGCACAGAAGTGAAGGCAGCTGGGCGTCTTGAGCGACGAGAGCGCAGCAAGTTTTCAATTTGAATTGTCAGATCCATGTACTGCTCAAGGGCTTTGCCCTCGTCACGGCACGCCATCTTTATTTAAAAGATCCTCCCTCAGTGCTTTACGATATAATACCTTCAGGGGAGACGGTGGTAAACCGGTTTGAGCCGCGAGGGTATGGAACCGTATGGTGAAGTCGGCGGCGGACTGACTGCCCTGGTGGAGCGTTAGGATTTCCTCACCTGGTTCTTTTCCTCGTGCAGAGTGGTCAAAGACATCCCTGAAGAGCCGAACAAACTCATGATAGGAGGGGAAGACCATCCGCCTACTGTCCCAGAGCGCGGTGGCCCATTACAGCGCTCTCCCGTTGAGCAGTGAATAAACCAATGATACCTTGCAGTCGTCAGTGAGAAAATCATGGGTTGCTGGTTAATGTAAATGTCCACCTGCAACAGGAAACCCCCGCATTTCCCAGTTGCACCATCAAATTTCTCGGGCAGTGAAAGTGACATAATCGGGTCCATATGCAGCTTTATTTACAATAAACAGAGTAAGACAGGCAAGGTTAAATTACCAGGATACGGGGACAATGGAGAGAGGCAGAGGCTAGGTCAAGGTCCAGGCAGAAAATCAAGATCACAGGCAAGGTTCAAGATTACAGGCAATAGGTTGAAGTATCCAGCAAAGGTTCAGAGGTGAGTAAACAGTCCAACATTAAGACAAGGCAGTCCGAAAACACTGAGAAAAATGCTTAGAATTGCTCTGCTGAGAGCAGAGCAAAACTTTGCGACTTCCTATCATGAAGCATGGGTTTAAATAGTCCAAATAATAGCAAACACCTGTCGCGGAAGTGATGAGGTGTTTCAGGAATCTGAGGCCGTCCGGATCTAATACTCGGGAGATGGTTCCCGTTGCTGCCGGTCGGAGAGCACTAAAGAGGTCGGATTTACTACAAAAGAAGAAAAGTGTCTAAAAAAAGTGTTAAAGTGTCTTTAATCTAGATTTAAGCTGACAGAGGGTGCCTGCCTCTGGAACAGTATTAGGTAAATTGTTTCAGAATTTGGGTGCTAAATAGGAAAAATATCTGTCACCTGCAGTAGATTTAGATATTCTAGGTATTATCAAATGGCCACAGTTTTGAGAATGCAGCAGACGTGGAGGACTATAATATGATAAGAGCTTGCTCAAGTATGAGCTAAGCGATTCAGGCCTTTATAAGTAATTAACAAAAAATTTTAATCTACACGATGTTTGATAGGCAGCCAGTGCAGTGTTGACAGAAATAAACAAAAATAAAAAATAAACAGAATAATCTAACCTCGAGGTCATAAACACATGAATTAACATTTCTGCATTTGAGGCTGAGAGCATATTTAGATATTTAGATATGTTCTTGAGATGGAAAAACGCAGTTTTACAGATACTAAAAACATGGCTTTCAAATGAAAGATTGATATCAAACAGCACACCTACAGTAGGTGAACAACCAAAATGTCCACTGCCGCCGCGTATACCGCTGCAGCAAACTCCCGGATTTAAATTTAATTCAGTCGCGTGTTGTAGTCATTCATGAAAATACCGCCAGGTGGCGCAAAGTTTCCAAACTGACTAAATTTTTTTTTTATTAAATAGAGATAAAATAACAAAATAAAACAATATCAACATTATAATATAACACCCTTAAAAATAATATAGATGACTTTTTAGAAAATTAATTTATAAAAGGTGAAATAACA
>JAUCNO010001293.1:0-15948 GCA_032353835.1 Enteromius viviparus
CACAGCAACGCCAAGGCTGGGTCTGCCTCCTCCGAAAGCATGGCTTGCAGGTTCACCACCTGGTCCCGGAAGGGAGTAGTGGGAACCTTGGGTACGTACCCGGCCCGAATACAAGGCACTCCTCGCTCACCGAAAATGCTTGGAGGTCCCCTACCCTCTTGATGGAAGTGAGCGCGATCAGGAGCGCTGTTTTCACCGTAAGGTGTTTCAGCTCGACTGATTCAAGCGGCTCAGAGGGAGCTCTCTGTAGGCCTGCTAGCACAACAGAGAGGTCCCAGGAGGGTATGAGAGGCGGCCGCTGAGGGTTTAACCTCTGGGCGCCTCTAAGGAACCTCACGATAAGATCATGCTTTCCCAGGAACCGGCCGTCCACAGTCCACCAATTCTGTCGCCGAACGCATTTTGCAATGCGTTTCTCCGTCAACATTCTGAACGGCCGCCTGTGTAAGGTGCGGATGAGAACTCGCAGGTCCAGGATCGATCGGAGGCCTCCGCCCTTCTTTTGCCACCACAGTCTCGAGAACACCACTGAATCTTGGAGGACGCCGGGCGAACTGAATCGCGTAGCCGAAACGGATCGTCCGAAGGAGCCATCTCGACGGGCTGGGAAGCGTGGCCCACGCATCCAGTCTCCTCGATAATGGAACCAGTGGACTCACCAGTTTGCCTGAAGGGGTGCAATGAGGCGCGGTGTTGAATTGGATAGCGGGCTGACTCAAAACAACACTGCGCTGCGTGGTGCTGAATTGGACACCGGACTGACTCAAAACAGGACCGCGGCATGCGGGACTGAATTGGATGGCCGGCTGACTCAAAACAGCACTATGGCTTGCGGGACTGAATTGGACAGCTGACTGACTCAAAACAGAACTGCGTGAGGCCGAAAGTCCGGGGGGAAGCGGGGCTTCCGAGAACCGAGACTTCCTGACCGCTGGCAAAGCAGCGCGCTGCGCACGACGGCGAGGCAGCCGGTGACTGCTCACTATCGTGCGACAGGCACTGTGGCCCGGAGTGAGATGTGACTGTTCTATCTTTGACCAATTGGGGTGCAAACTGGAACAAAAGATTCTCCACCCGGCCCTCCCCGGGTGGATGGAGCGGTGCAGCCACCGTCTCCAAGGAAACAGTCAATCGCCTCTCCGGGCTCTCCGTCTCAGGGGCGCTTAGTGGCTTTTTTAGAGGACTTAGCGGCCGCTGGAGACGGAGAGGGGGTCGCCTTCCTGCGCTGTGTGCGCCGCTGAGGCCCGGCCGGGGCTGGGGTACTCGGCGGCGGTGCAGACACAGAGCGGGGACGACCTCGGCGACGCACAGACCGAGGCTGGCCCTGCGGCGGACGGGTGGCACCTGGGGGGTCACGCCGGGGCATGATGTGCTGGATAGCCTCCGTCTGTTGCTTCACCGCGGAAAACTCCTTCGCGAAGTTCTCCACGGTGTCGCCGAATAGGCCGGTCTGAACGATCGGTCCGTCGAGAAAGCGGACTTTCTCGGCTTCCCTCATTTCGGCCAGACCGAGCCAAAGATAGCGCTCCTGGGCCACCAGAGTGGACATCGTCCGACCAAGGGCCTGCGCCGTGACTTTCGTCGCCCGGAGGGCGAGGTCAGTCGCCGAGCGCAGTTCCTGCACCAGCCCTTGGTCAGCACTCCCCTCGTCTAGCTCCTTCAACGCTTTGGCCTGATGGACCTGCAGGATGGCCATTGCGTTAAAGGCGGAAGCAGCTTGACCGGCCGCACTGTAGGCGGAAGCAGCCAGAGCTGCTGTAGACCTACAGGGACCGGGCGGGAGATGAGGGCGAGACCGCCAAGCAGAGGCACTGCGTGGGCACAAGTGCACTGCAACAGCATGCTCTAACTGGGGAATGTCCTCGTAACCCTTTGCCGCTCCCCCGCCAAGGGAAGTCAGAACGGAGGATGGTGACGAGACGGTTCAGGCTGTAAAAGGAGCCTCCCACGTCTTCGTCACCTCCTTATGCACGTCAGGAAAGAAAGGCACCCGGATGCCAGGTACCAATCATCGAGCCGAGAAGCCTCCGGACTGTGAGGTTTTGACACCTCAAGTCCGATGCTCTTGGCTGCCCGAACGAGTGTGTAATACAACCGACAGCATGGAAGCCCATATCAGTCTAAACGCTTATAAATCTTTATAATATTTACATTTACATTAATTCATTTAGCAGATGCTTTTATCCTTTACAACCAAAGTTGTAAAGGAGTTGGCATTTCGGATACCAATGGGAAGATCATTCCACCAGCCAGGAACGGTGTAAGAGAATGTTCTGGAAAGAGATTTTGTGCCTCTTCGTGATGGTACAGTGAGGCATCGCTCACTGGCATATATGAGATTCTATTCAGGAGCAAACATCCTTTGTCCATATGAAAAAGAATAAAGAACGTTTTTGAATACCTTATACTTTAAAACATCTTTAGCTCTTATTTTTTAAACCTTAAACACTAAAGACAGGAGCATTTTTATATTCAAATAAATGACTGCCATTTTAGATTGTAATAACATTTGACAATAACTTAGTTTTTTGCTGTATTTTTGATCATATGAATGCAGCCTTAGTGAGCATTAAAAATACCTTTGTTTTGTCTTAAGATGCACAGCAGTAAGGTTTTTTGAAGGTATATTCATAAAAAATTACTTTAACGTCCTAATTGAACTATGGCCTAATCCTGGTCCATGAAACGGCCTAAATGTATTTTGTAACTAAAGTTGAGCCAAAAAAGGCTGTAAACTTACATCACTTCATCTTCAAATCACACATCTGTGAAAAAAACAAATAAACAATCAACTTCAGCCTTTCTGGAAACCCATTCTCGTTTCCTCAGCATATGTTTGTGTTCCTAAAAAAAAATCAATAATTCACAAAAGGGAGCTTTGTTGAGATAACAAGACATTTGTCCTTTGGACATCTGAGTATTGAACTCTGAGCTGCAGTATGTTTGTGGTAATTAACACTCTTTCGTTGAGGCTAGCGGGAATGTCTGACATTTCACAACCTCCACTGAGCCTTGACTGAGCAGAAGTGATGGCACGAGAGACTTGAGCATCTCGGGCCCCAGAGATCTGCAGGTAAAAGTTCAAAACACTTGTTGTTCTGAAGCTTGCATCCCTGGGAGCGATTAGCACGTCTGTGGAGAGATGCAGATAAGACCATGGAACATAATAAGAGAGATTATTTTAGATGTTCAAAGGTCTGCTGGCGTCGAGAGATTTTGTTTCGAAATGTCATCGCTAATGGTGGCTGATGTAAATGTTGATCAATTTCTAAGTCTGCTGATGTATATGTCATATCACGTACACTACAAAAAAAGCTTAAATAAATCAAATATTATTGTAATAAGTTATAGGAGAAAAGTATAATACAGTTCTTTCTCTCTCAAAAATTTACATTGTGACCAATGCTTTACTTTCTATGTAATTATTAGTGAAAAAAATCCTACTTATTTAAATAATAAGCATTATATATATATACTATTGTGAAAGTCTTGTTTCGTTATATTCATTATACGTTTCATTATACATTACAATTATAATAGGTATTAGTATATCACCAAGATAGTAGATTCATTATACTGTTATTATAGTAGACTATTTCTTGAGGCATCTTGGGAGCAGTCTGAAAACATCACACTGTGAAAGAATACAGACACACTTCGAATGTTTTAAAAAAGAGTGTTATTAAGAAATATCCAAAAAGTACAAGAATTCACATATAAGAGCCTTATAATGGGGCCTTTTTTGCAAACATCTAGAAAACATAAAAACCTGAGGCCAGAGTACTCTGAGGTATCATAACTGGATTCTGTATTCAATAAAAACAATAAAAACTGCAATCTTAAGGGGCACTTGTACACATTACCCTGTTTACACAATTTTCAAATCTTATTTTAGTTATTCTTGAGTCCAAACTTGGTTTGCAGTCCAGTTAAACAATTAACAATTAGCAGACATGTTCCTCTGACTATTTCAAATATTCATGCACAACATTGACAGGCAACGGCTTTGGTAATATGACAGAGTGCATGTTGTCTCTAAGCTTATGATTCTAAAACTAAAACAGAACAATTTGTAACTAACTGTTTTTTGATACATTTGTGCATAAAGGTTTTTCAGGTCCACGGTCACACATTGTGCATAATTAGGTGCCAAAAATGATGCAAATAGTAATAAAGATGACAATATTAAAGAGTGGTACCAAACACTTCATT
The DNA here is from genome assembly GCA_032353835.1 of Enteromius viviparus. Classification (NCBI taxonomy): domain Eukaryota; kingdom Metazoa; phylum Chordata; class Actinopteri; order Cypriniformes; family Cyprinidae; genus Enteromius; species Enteromius viviparus. Next base: position 4,213 of record JAUCNO010001293.1, read on the forward strand.
TCCCTTTTTAGTGTATAAATGCTAATATCACATTTGCCATAAATACATACCTCTCTATAAATCATACAATACAGATAATGTATAAATAGGGAACGATATCAGCCATGTTCAAAAATGGCATTGGAAATAGTGGGCCTCATGCGTCTACACCTGTAGATCTCGTGACTGTGGGGCCCTTCACACCCAGCGGGCCCCATCCTCATCTGCGCTGTTGTCCGAAGCTCTCTCTCATTTTCTTGTGAGCAATTGGCTCTCCAAAACTTCCAATCGTTTGGTCATAGCTGACAGTGAAACACAGTTAAGGAAGTATACTATTTTTGAATGGGTTATTTGGTTAAATGCCATTAAGTGTCATCACATCAAACAGGCCCATACAGACACATAATGTATGACGTATATTGCCCTATATCAGGAGTGATATTGTCATATAATTGAAATTTTATATATGTACATATACTACATTACTGTATTGGGGTAAACTAATTTTCTCAGAATGGTTGTGTTGAAGTTGTGTGACGTGGTGTAGTTTGTTTATAGCCTACGTTAACTTTGTACTTCTGCCAACTGCATTTAGGCTCCTGAATTCCTTAAAGTTGTGTTAATTTGTGGAAATTATGATGAAAAACAACACATGCAAGAACCACACTTTTGTTATTCTCACAGCTTATTTTCTGCTAGATATAATCCAATACAGTTTATGATAAAATCCTACTGAGATCAGATAATGCTAACTTTTTTGATTGCCTACGAAAACACAATCACTGCAGCACTGGGTGACATATTTACAGGGCAAACACAGTAAATGATGTGGCCTTTTGGCCTCTCTGTTGAGAAAATGATGTAGGAATTGGATTGTGAATGGCATTGTTTAAACAAATGAGCTCAAAGTATCAGAGCAATGCACTCTAACCACTAGTTCCAATTTTAAATGACCATCAGCAAGATCCATACTTAAACTATGATGAAAGCCAAGAAGCAACATCATTTCTTTGTAATATCATCAAATTCTAGTTAAATGGATCCAGCGGAGATGTGCATCAGCATCTAATACTTCAGAAACATCTGTTTCTGGCCTCAGACGTGGGACAAGGGCTCTTTTGAGCTTTGATGAATGATGCTGAGTGAGAGATCTGAAACAAAGAACCATTGAAGCGCGTGGTTACAGAGGTTTATGTGAGGAGCCAAACCAGAGGGGCCAGTCTGGAACAGATCGGACCCACAGACACAATGTGGGCTCTTTCTATATAGAGGGGCATCTGTTAAACTTCTTAGCTTGTTGTAATACTGCGTTAATCCTCAGGTTATACCTGGAGAAATTTGGCGTCTGGATGAGTTACGCTGCAATGCTGCATGGTGTAGTAGCATTTGCTGAAAAGAAAGCATGTTGTTTATAGGATCTGTACTGATTAATATATAAAGGATATGTTTTTGGTTGAGCTGGTCTAGGGTGGACATCGTAACCTGCTGGAACTCCACAAGACTTTCGCAAGCGCAGGGGTCCTTAACCTCGATCTCTCCTTGACTCTCAGCTGAAAAATGAGGCATTAAATGCATCCTATTATCAGTGGTGTAAAGTAAATGGAAAGTTAATGTATTTTTTGACTACTTTGTACTTGTACAGAGTATCAAAAATGTTTACTTTTACTCTCTACTCAAACTAAATTTTTGACTGAATATATGTACTCTTTACTCCACTACATTTGAACGGACTCGTTATATTGTGATTGCGTGCTACGAGTCGACATCTTTATCTACCATGGCTAATTTCTTGGGCGGAAGAAGCAATATCGCTATCTGCAAGATGCTAAAGGTACTGGATCAGTGACGGAGCGGGGGTGGGAAGCTTCTGGGGCTTCAGCCACAAATGGTTTTTGCCCCAAATGTTTTTTTAAAAGCCCCAAATCTTTTGGGTTTGTTAATAGTTTTGTAAATAAATTACAATTACTAGTTTAAAAACAGTTCAATTCCACGTCCCGCAGGATCAATTAAATGATATCAGCTGCGCTTTCTCTCTCTCTTCTCTCCGACAGGAAGCTCATGACACACACACTGCTGTCCTACATGGCCACGCCTCCTGTCAATCACTCAGATCTTCTCATCTGAGACGCTTCAGCAGTAGGGATGCGCGATATATAGTCTGTGATCGAGAATTTTGCAAAAAACACTCAGTTTTTCCAACTTTTTCATGTTTCAAATAATTTCAAATATTAAGTATTTAACGTTTTATATTTAAAATATCAAAATAATATTTATGCATTTATAAATGCAGTTAAAATGAATTCATTCATTAATGATTCGTAAACGACTTGTAAATTGAGGTAAATAAAATCAAAGTCAGCTCTGAATTTTATTTTACTTTATTCTTTTTTCTTTATCGCAATTGGTTACTTGTAAGTTGTAATGGAGTCATTTTTACAGTTAGTATCTGTACTTTATGGTTTTCAGGTACTCTTTACAGCTCTGCCTACTATAAGCCTACATTGAATACTGTCACCTCCTTGTGAACATTGAACACAGTATTTTGTTCAATTGCGCCATCTAGAGCCTGAAGTAAACACACACTATTTACTTCAGGCTCTAGATGTCATTATTGAACAAAATACTGTGTGCCATCTAACACAGTTGATACAGGTATGATATGTGTGTTCACAGTCTTTCAAACGCACCTGCACAGACATTGAGTTTAAGGTTCTCAGCAATCTGGCTGATGGCAGTAAAGTCAGCGCTGTAGAAGAAGTGTTTTTCCATGGGCTCAGAGGCAATCTCTCTCAGCTCATCCTCCACGGCTTTACCCACACCAACAGCATACATGGTGATGCCTGCGACATGCAAGACATGCATTAAACAAAGCAATTTGTTTTTTTCAACATATTCTAGCAATAGACAATAACAGAAATAATAGACAAAAATAGAACAATGTTTCAATAAAAACATAATTAAATAAATACATGCAGCAATATAAAACTGAATATAAAATATTTACAATAAATATATATTTTTATATTACAGTAAAAAAAATGCATATAAAGTTATTTTTCTTCTATTACATTTTGTGTAAAAATACTATAGAAGTGTATTTCCCCCACAGTTGAGAAAAAAAAAGATTTCTTTAAGTCAGAATAACAAGAAATTTCTGATTAATTATGACTTAATTTCTTAATAATTGAATACTTTATCGAAATGAGAAACTTTTCCAAAACATGACTTAATTAATTCTTAAAATAAAAACTGTCTTGAAAACTAAATATTTCATTTATTTGATAATTTTTTATTATATCTGTCATTTTTTTATCTATTCATTTAGATTTGCAATTTTGGATACAGACACATTTTAGATTATATTTTTTAAAAATGATTTAATTTCTTTCAATCTTTTCTAGTAATAATAATAATATAACATATATATTATTATACAATATTTTATAAACATACTAAAAATAAAAAGCTTTTTTATTTTGCTAAATTAAATAAACATTTGTATTTTTTTTATTTTTATTTTTTTTTAAACGCAATTTATATCACTTATATAACTTGAGTGGCACTTTTTTTCTTCTCTTTTTTTGAATCCCACTTTTATTTTCAGCCCCTAAAAAACAATACCGGCATCCTTGGCCTTCTTGGCCCACTCTTGGATATCATCCTGTGATCGGCCATCAGTGAATACCAGGCCAACCCGTGGGATGTTCTTCTCAGCAGGGCGGGCTCCGTCGGCTTCAGAGAAGCTGTTCTCCACCATGTGTTTGAGAGCCAAGCCAGTCATGGTCCCCTTCTCCATGTATGCCACATTCATCACAGCCTTTTTGATCTCTTCTTTTGTCTGATACATGCTGAGCGGAAACTCTGTCCGCACTCGGCTTGAGTACTGGACGAGACCCACGCGTGTTCCTTTAGGTGAGACGTCTAGCTGATCCACCACCTGGTTAACAAACTGCTTGACAAGCTCGAAGTTCTGTGGCCGCACACTCTTGGAACCATCGATGAGGAGGACCAGGTCAATGTTGGAGGATCGACAGGCTTAGGGAGGACAAGAAAATGCATTTCAAAACATTTTTTCCATTAGCAGAGCAGGTAGGGAATTATGTTAGATTTGCAAAGATGACGTGTTTAATTTTGAGCCACAAAACCTTTTTTTGCTTACCTAAAAGTACTTCACAAATGCACAAATTATACTTAGGGTTTTAGAAAAAAATGTAAAGGAGCAATAGGTCTCTGAATGGTAAACTGAGATATAATAAAGTATTTTAACACAGCAAAAAAATTGCACACTTCAGCAATTAACTAGCAACAGATGCATGCAGTTTATGAAGACCCCAATCTATACTTTGCAGCTTTAGGAATTCAGCTTTAGGCATTTCTCCTTTTAAAACAAAGTTTAGGATCATCTCAGCTATAATAAGGGCTGTCTGAATGAAAGCGTGCATTACTTCCGCAGCTCTTGCCGTCATCCTGCAGCACATGGCCCTCAGGACATATGCAGTGGTATGATCCCGGACTGCTCACACACTGGTATTCACAGCCATGTTCCACCGTGTTACACAAGTTATCCGCTGGAGAAGACATAAACATGCAGAACATATAATACACCACAATAATAAAAAACGGCATTTATGAGGCAAAAAAGGAATGTAATTTATGTGGACAAAATTAGTATTTTCTTCAGCAGGGATTGATCAACAGTGACAGTAAAGAACATGTAAAAATAAAGTAAAATACTTTCAATGATCTAATATTATGCATATTAGAATGATTTCTGAAGGATCGTGTGACACTGAAGACTGGAGTAATTATGCTGAAAATTCACCTTTGCATCACAGAAATAAATTAAAATAGATTTAAATATAATCTAAAATATGTTTATTTTACATACATTTGTTGTATTTTGGATCAAATAAATGCAGCCTTGGTGAGCAAAAAGAAAAAGAAAAAAAATTCAAAGACATTATTTAAATATATATACAACCCTAAACTTTTAAATTGTAGTGTCCTATTTGTTTGTAAACATTTAATTAATCCTAAAAAAATAAACAACTTCAACAAATGCTATATATTAAAACAGTAGCTGAAAGCGGAAATCTGGTGAAGGAATGACTGGGCTCGAATGTCCAGAGCCTTTAGGTAAACTTTACAAATGATAAACGACACACTTGATATTTTTTGCCTTTCCAGCTGTTCAAGGCCAAGGTCTGGGATGGCCATCAGGCTTAAAGAGGGGGCTCTTCGTTTCCGTGCCAGCTGATTTTGAACTCTTTTAAAAGAGTTTCAGCCAATTTGAGCATAGTTTATGAGCTAGATGAATCTGATAATCAACTTGGAAGGTAAATAAATCATACCACATCCCAAAAGCTGTGAAAGCCTGAATGATAATTTATTTATTTTTTATAAAAGTCAACGTTTTATAAAATACAGGCATCGATATATCCAGATAATTCCACCGCTGCTTTTTAAACTATTTTTTTTTGCAATTGTTTAAAAAAATCTACTAATAGTCATCTTTGCATCGTCAACAAGAGGAAAAAACTGTATTTTAATACATAAAACACTTATCCTCTCTAATGCAGCACCTGTCGGGAGCTTCATACATACACTGGCAGGTTTTTCCGTCCTCCTGAAGAGTGTATCCCTCATTGCAGCGACAGAAGAAGCCATTGAGCACATTAACACAGTGATGATCACAACTGTGATTCCCAAATGAACAGTAATCGATCACTGAGAAACAAAAAGGCAATAGTGTTTTAGTGAGAAAACATCCAATAACTGATTCAAAAACCGATTTAATATGACATTTTAATTACTCTGAACAGGTTATTTCAAACTGGCATCTGGAATGACAACAAAATCATCCACAAACACATGAATTCTGACCCGAGCACAAGACATGCACGAAATGTAGGTTCTCATAAAACATAGGTTATAGAAGAGCATGAGGTAACTGTCCATTTTAAGAAAATCACAATAATAAAGAGACAACATTATGGGAGCTGATTCATTTTAAGAGCCTGGTGCCAAGTCAAACAGAGTAATAGCATGCCTGATAAGTGTTGTGTGTATTTATCTGAAACAGTATGTGTGTCGATCAATTACTCTCACTAACTTGTGCACGTCTTTTTGTCATCGTTGAGAGTGTATCCGTCGTTACAACGGCAGTGGAAGCCTTTCAGGACACTCACACACTGGTGCTCGCAGCTATCATTCCCAAACGAGCAGTAATCGATCACTGGAACAGGAAAAGAATAGCAGGAAGCACATGTTAGAAAATTGTAGAAAACAGTGAAAAAAGGTCACAAGCACTCTTAAGTTACTGTCTTTTTTTTTACGTGGAACGCTTAGGAAGTAGAATGTTAACGGTTAAACCAGCTGGTCCATAAGGGGTAGGATGTAAGGGTCAGAATGTGATGTTTTGTCTCTGCTGTTAGTGCTGGTAGTCCTGTGAAAGCCAATTTCTGCCTCACAAAATAAAAAATATTAAAAGTAATAATACATTTGTGACTACTTTGTGGTTGATGGTTTTAAAAGACATCATTCATATTACAATTTACAATTTGCAAATTAAAATAGAATTTATTTCTGTCAACAAAGCTGAATCTTCAGCATCATTACTAATGTCTTCAGTCACCATCATTCAGTAATCATTCTAATATGCTGATTATATCCCTGAAACTTTTAAATGTCTTAACTATCACTTTGGATCAATTCAATGCATCCATGCTGAATAAAAGTATCATCTTTCAAAAAAAAAAAAATCTTTTCAATAGTAATGTATACCTCCATTTTATTCTGAAGCAGAAATGGGCTTTAACGAAAGCAAGGTGTGCTTAATAGTAAGTGTGTGAGTTTGATATGTCGCCCACACTAACTTGTGCAGGTCTTCAGGTCGTCATTGAGCGAGTATCCTTCATTACAGCGGCAGTTAAAACCTTTGAGCACACTCACACACTCGTGTTCGCAGCTATCATTCCCAAATGAGCAGTAGTCGATCACTGGAACAGGCAGAAAGAAGCAAAGAAGCTGGAGTAAGACGAGCAGCCAAAGTAGTTGGCAAAAGGCAAAATCTTTCGTAAGAGGAAGAAGCATAGAAAGGAAACTTGTAAAAATACTTATTATAAGATTTGATGGATTTTGATAGACTCATAAATTATATTGAATACTTTGGTTTTGTAGTTAAGTATCAAATTGGGGTTATGGATACTATCCATAATATGTTTGTGTAGGTGTATGCATGTAGAGTTTTAACATGTGTCCTTCACTAACTTGTACAGGTCTTCTTGTCATCGTTGAGCGAGTATCCATCGTTACAAACGCAGTGAAAGCCTTTCAGGACACTCACACACTGGTGCTCGCAGCTATCATTCCCAAACGAGCAGTAATCGATCACTAAATATGGATTTAAAAAACATGACCAAACATTAAAAACTTTTTCTTTCATATAGCTCTCAGCTATTGCTTATGAATATGGCAGAGGACTTGCCATTGCAAATAAAACAACAGGTTTTTACTGGGCCCCAATCTGAAGTTAAACTCATAAACTCTTAAAGGTGCTGTATGTACGATTGACAACTAGTGGCTAAACTAGGTATTGCAGTCCAAATTCTAAATACGTTTTTTTTTCACCTGCCCCCTCCTCTTCCGACTTGAGACACATGCAGGTTGCCAGATTGAGGAAAACAACAGGAATGACTGCACATGACAATGAATCAACCTGGGTGCAGAAATACAATTGGGTAAACTGGCAGTGGGGGGCAAACCAAAACAGAGACCAACATTAAGGCCCGGAACTCACATATTTAAATTAGAATAACTGACTGTAGCATTGTTTTTCACATAAACAAGTATATTAGAATGTTTCTTAAATATCTGCAAACATGTTAGGGCAGGGTTGTCCAATCGCAGTCCTGGAGGGCCGGTGTCCGGCAGAGTTTAGCTCCAACTTGCCTCAACACACCTGCACGGATTTTTCTAACATACCTAGTAAGAGCTTGATTATCTGCTTCAGGTTTGTTTAATTAGGGTTGGAGCTAGACTCTACACGACACCGGCCCTCCAGCACAGAGTTTGGACAGCCCTGTATTGGGGTAATGTATGCTTTAGTAGAATCAAAAACTTACATACAGCACCATTAAAGACTGGAAACACTCCACCATTTAAAAAATTGCTATTAGTAAGTTCAGCAATGGATTGCCCAAATATTGAAATATTGAACAACTGAGAAATTCCATATAAGTTAATGCATAAGTTGGTTGTAAGCCTTCACTAACTTGTGCAGGTCTTCTTGTCATCGTTGAGTGTGTATCCATCATTACAGCGGCAGTGAAAGCCTTTCAAGACACTCACACACTCGTGCTCACAGCTATCATTCCCAAATGAGCAGTAATCGATCACTAAATATGAATAAGATGTATTAAAACTCAAGGACATGGCATGTTGAACTGAACATAGTAAGTACACTTTTTTAAATTTAGGTGTTTTAAAGTAAAGTTTCTTTGCTTCTTCCAAATTCTTCCTAATTTTTCTCAATCGTCTACCATTAATATGACAGTAGGACTCTTTGTATATAGTATTGTAGTTTTGAAAAATTGAATATATACTTCATTTTGGCTGACAGGTTTTCTCACTACAATGAAGCCCAAAATTACAATTGTGTGGTGATGTTGTGTCTTTTAAATACAATCTTTCCAAACTGCCTTGAATGCACAAGTGTTCAAACTAGACATCTGTCTGAAAAGCTCTACCAGCTTAGCAATGCATGTCCCTAAATATTGATGGTAAACAAGTGAGAAAACAGCAGTGAAATTTATTTTTAAGAATGTGCAAACTGATTGGAAGCAAAAAGATGTTCTGCCTTCACTAACTTGTACAGGTCTTCTTGTCATCGTTGAGTGAGTATCCATCGTTACAAACGCAGTGAAAGCCTTTCAGGACACTCACACACTGGTGCTCGCAGCTATCATTCCCAAACGAGCAGTAATCGATCACTAAATATGGATTAGATGGATCATAATTCAAATATGACAAATATTCCAATTAAATATTCCAATTCAAATATTCCAATTTTTATATATAACCTTTGCACTACAACATTTAGCTACTTTAAATGAAGTTTCCTTTCAATTGTTTCCCAATTGTTCTCCATGATTAGAACTCATTTTGGCCATCACATGCTCCTATTGAGACTTTTATGTGCTGTTTTGGGAGGGGAAAAAAATCAGAAAGGATGCGGTTCATTCCCGCTCCCAATTCCCAACTGTGGACAAACATCTGAAATCCCTTACAGAGCTTTCAGTGCTTTGAGAGAGAACAAAGGAAGGATATTATACTATTAAACCCAATGGGATCCACATCTGGTGATATTCAAACTAGATTCTTAACAATTTAGCATGGATGGACCCAATACTTATGGCAAACAATTGAGAAAAAGGTGAGGTAAACTTGATTTTAAGGGAATTCCTTTTGAATCTGTGAATGTACAAACTGACGATGGACTTCACTAACTTGTACAGGTCTTCTTGTCAGCGTTGAGTGAGTATCCATCGTTACAGCGGCAGTTAAAGCCATTGAGCACACTCACACACTCGTGCTCGCAGCTATCATTCCCAAATGAGCAGTAGTCGATCACTGGAACAGGCAGAGAACAGTGAGAGAAAAGCTTTGGCAAAGCAGGAAGAGCAAACCACATCAAAGTAAACTACCGTACAAGCTGTGTTTATGCTAAAACTATATGCATAAGTCTTTTTTGTAGTGCTAGGGAATAACTAGCATTAAGGTGCAGTATGTAAGACTGACAGCTAGCGGTTGACACATTTCATAGTAGAGTTACTGGCTATGTATGTTTCCTAAATATCTACAAATATATTACGCTATTTTTTGGCTTTAGAAGAGTCTAAAACTTGAATACAGCACCTTTAAATCACCAACACTATTAGCTTAATTTTCGGTGGCATGACAGTAGCTTAAATGCCTTTAAAACAGAGTATTTTTTCAGCAACAAGCTAGTTTTACTAACAAACAGTAGTGTAGTAGGAAAATGCTAAAGTGCTAAATGTACATTTTTGTGTCAAATAACTACTACTGCTAGCTCAATTAGCTATTCTCTGTGATTAGCATGTAGCATAGCTAACAAATAGTAGCTTACAGTAATTTACTGCTACGCTAACAAAAAATATGCTACTTGTGCTAACATAGCAGATTGGCCTGAAAAAATGCTAAATCACGGGATTTTTAAGGCATTTCGTAAAAATGGTTTTGTGCCAGATACTATTAGTTTTAACTGAGTTAACTGCTACTTTTTACTAATAGAATAGATGAAGCGTGGCAGGTTTGAAGCTGTGTTTGGCTAAGTGTTAACAAACAGCAGTGTAACATATAAAATGTTAAAATACTGTTTTTTAAGATATTATTTTTCGCAAGTAGCTTGAAGCATTTAAGAAAGTAGCTACTAGATGTGAAGCAGTTTCCCCCTACTGCTTATAAACCAAAAACGCTCAGCTATTTGGCTATGTTTTTACTATTTACTATAAAAACTGCACAGAACTAGAAGCTCAAACACTATAACACACTTTTTGTTCAGTGGCTTAATAGATAAACCAGCTGGTAACAGGAGGATAGATAAGTTGCATAGATAAGTTGCGCAAGTGTGTTTTATAGCAGCATAATGCAGCCAAGAGGAAGCTGTAATGACATTGCGAACTTTGACTTTGCATTAGAAACTGTTCCATGTGTTTGAAAAACGTTAGTTAGGAGAATGCCTGTGTCTGGCATGTAATTATAGGTTTGTAGCGTTGTGGTAGAATTTGTGAGTCCTCCATATGTGAATTGTATGTGTATCCGTGGGCCTCACTAACTTGTGCACGTTGTTTCATCCTCATTGAGTGTGTATCCTTCATGGCAGAGGCAATAAAAGCTCTGAAGCACACTCACACACTCGTGCTCACAGCTATCGTTCCCAAATGAACAGTAGTCGATCACTGGAACAGGCAGACAGATGCATGAGACTTAGGTGATGGTAAAACACATGCAAAATTAATTGCAGTCAATTAATGTTTGCATTTGTCAATACTAGCATATTATGCAAACATTTATTAATTGTACTTGTTTTACATCACCTGCTCTCTATTAATATGGTGTAAGCTGAATGAATCTCACTAACTTGTGCAGGTTTTCAGGTCATCGTTGAGTGAGTATCCTTCGTTACAGCGACAATTAAAGCCATTGAGCACACTCACACACTGATGCTCACAGCTATCATTCCCAAATGAGCAGTAGTCGATCACTGAAACAGGCAGAGAATGATGAGAGAAGATTTATACAGTGGGTGAGTAAATCAGGTCTTAAAGACCCCATGAAAACTGGACTGAAGCTTAATGGGTTTTAGTCCATGTCTATTTGTTATAAAGCGATCTGTAGTCTAGTGTACTTTCTTCTTCAATCAGTGTTTTTAGAGTTATCTAAAACTAAAACTTTTGTTTATTGAAAAAAACTAGAAATAAAAAAAGTATAATATTAAATAAAAAACTTAAATAAATCTCTAAAAAAGTTATGCAACTAACTTGTTTGGTAGCTAAGTAAATTAAAATAAGATTAAATGTAAGTACAAAAATACTAAAACTGAAATAAAAATTAATTAAAGCTAAATAAAAATATTTTACATAACTATAAAACAATAAAACTGTAAAACGTTAACGAGTTAAAATAGAATAGTAAAATGACTAAAACCGAGAAAAAAAAAAAAAAGAAAAAAAATAT
>JAUCNO010001298.1:0-11259 GCA_032353835.1 Enteromius viviparus
AAAGACATGGACATCTTGGATGACATGGTGGTGAGTAAACTATCCTCAAAAGTTTTTTTGAAAGTGAACTTCTCCTTGAAGAAACAGAACAAACTGAGACAGACTCAATCCAGATGAACTGAGCCAAGCTCTCCAAGATGAAGAGAAAACCTAAAGCTCCAGGACTGTTCAGAGTTTTAGACACTCGTAAATGCGGTAAAATTAGTATTCTTTCAAAAAAAAATGCCATAAATAGATTTAATTTATCAATTAACTTCTATGAACTGAATCAGTTACTTTTGCACAGTACTGTATATAAAACATGAGATAAGACCATTAACCACTTTTTTATACTTATATATAATATATATATATTAGTGCTGGCTATGACTAATTTGTGATTAATTGCATTCAAAATAAAAGTTTTTGTGTACATATGTGTGTGTGCTGTGTATATATATACACACATTTATATATGTAGGAAAAATATATGATGTATATATGTATATATATATATATATTATAAGAATATTTATGTGAATATGTGCAGATATAAAAAAAATATACACTGTGTCTTATTATATACATAATAAATATACGTATATGTACTGTATATATAGTAATGGTTTTTTAAAAATCATTGCATATTTTTATGTACATACACAAACCTTGATATTTTCATAATCTGTAAATAGAGGACTGAGCAGAACCTAAAACCCCAGAATAACGAATCACATTTCTTATGTAAGTCAGCGTATTTTATAAATCAGTATATTTGTACAAAATGTAAAAATATTTGCTATTTTAAATGTGTTTAAAATACACATCATTTCTTTTTTTCTTCTCTTTTTTTATATGCAAATTGAATGTGAAAGAATACCTCTGAAACCAAACACTGGAAAGAAAACAGGAAAATATTTAATAAAAAATGTTACTTTTTTGTTTTTCTAAAATGACTCAGACCAAATCCATACTTATGGGGTTCGACAGAAGAAATTAGGAAGTTTAAACACTGGGAAAGCAGTTTATTAACAACACATGTTGCTACAAAGATACCGAGAGTGATTTATATTTGCATTTCCGTACATATTTGCAATTAGCAGAGAAGCTTTTGATATATGCCTTACATCAAAAGGCTTGAGCGGCACCTAAAACAACAGAACAACAAATCATGTCTCATCTTCCAGTAAGTCCCTCCCTCTTTTTCGACTCGGCTCCATCTACACGCCGAATGCAGCCAGCTGCTCCTTTAATCAGCCTTGACCCATCAAGCATCCAGAGCGAACAAAAGCATACAGGCATTTATCTTCCTTTCCTCAACATTACACTTAAATTCACTGACAAGCCCCTTTCTCTTCCCTTCACATCCACTGTAGTCCACCACCGCCATCACTTGTTGCTCATCTCCATGGCAACATTAGCTTTCTATCAGTGGCATGACAACGTCAAATAGTATCCCGGCCTAGAACAGGAGAGACAAAGAAACCATGACCTACATGTAGAGAGAGAGGAAGCAGATCTTCTCAGAAGAACCCACCAGAATCCACGGGATGTTTTTTTGCTGATCTGTGATGAATGAAACAAGCTGAATAGACAGACATGCAACGTGAAAAGAAGCTTTCTAATTGTATAATGTGTTCTTAACTCGTTTCGTTGTGGAAAGAACTGATGAATCCTCTACGCAATGAAGATGTCTCAACCTTAGATGTGTCAGTGGGTGCTGATCAATTCATCAATCATTTTAAAATACTTCAAATATGATATGCCTGCTAAAAGTAATGTAGTAAGTAGCACAACCTACAAATAACACAGACGTAATGTATTTATTTTATTAACAACATTTAATTATAAAAATAATTTAGTTGTTAATATTTATAATTGAATGTGTATAATTATTATTTTATTTATTTATTTACATTTTATGTAAATCTACAAATTAATAATAATTATTATTTTTTTTTTTTACATTTTGTTATTTAATGATTAGTCTTAAATTAATATATTTATTTGTTTTTGTTTTGCCTGCTGAAACCACTACCAGGAGTGTAATTTTACAGTAGAGAAGCAATTAAATCCTTTATTCTCTGCAAAGAGCCTCTGGTGTCTTCTTACACAACACAAAACCTGACTTTGAGACAAACTGACCGCTGTATTATTTGATAAGACTGATGCGTGTACATTTTTTGATTAAAAAATGATGGAAAGTTCTCTCATGTTCAAACATTTGCTATCAGACACTATGTGTGCGGCATGTTTGTCAAAGCGTATCTGACCAGAGCAGACTCACTTTATGACCGTCCTCACCCTCGACCATCGGTCCGGCCCTCCGACGGCCAGCAGATCACCATAGAGACGCTCTTTCAGAAGCTCTGCCATAAATGCTGAGGCTGTCAGTGACAAAACAAAGAGGTGTGAGAGAAACCAATCAGAAAATAGCGATGTGTTAGGTGTGCTGGGTTTGGATGGTCACATGTCCTAACTGACCCCAGACGTAATGAGGTGGTGGGAGGACACGTGTTTGATGGGATGAGCTGGAATGGCTTTGGTGTCCATCACCTGTATCTACATAAAGAGCATAGTCAGAAATTTCATTCATCTATTTTTAAAATAAAATGTCATAAAATTGACACAGGTTTGTGAATTTGACACATATTTAAAAGAAATTTTGCATTTTGATTTGGAAGCTAGTCCACAGCACCCTTCTGACATACACTGACACCTTGTGGCCACTCAGTGCAGTGCAACACCACGTAAATATCCTGCCTTTAATGAGATATAGTGACCTTAAATGGTTAGTTCACTCAAATATAAAAATAAGCATGTCATTTACTGACCCCCAAGCCATCCTAGATGTATCTGTTTTTCTACTTTCAGACAAATCCAAACCGAGTAACAATAAAAATTTGTGTTTCCCTTTAACAGTTGAGCTATACAAATTCTCTCCCCTCACCGTTTCATGAACAAAATGAGCTGTATAGAACAAAAACACTTGCACAATTTGCATTTATTATATTATTGCATTTTTGGGTGAACTAACCCTTTTAATATAGCTGTATCTGGTGGACACTATATAACATATAACACTAGGTAAGCCTATAATATAATGTAATATAAAATAGGCCTTATATGCCCAAAACCTAAAGAATGTAGAAATGCATTACACTTGATTACGCACGATCAATACAATCAGTCTGAACTCTATAAGAGACTCTGCCACTGGTTTAAAGCCCTGACAAGTGAGTGAATTCTGATAGTAACCTATAGATGTTACTCAGTCATGCTGTGCCTTATAATAAATCACACAGATGAAAAACGTTTTCATTTTTCTAACCCCTGACATTTCTTAAATCTTAAGGAGCATTTGAAGTCGTGGCAAAAATGGCTTATGGCTAAAGAGTTTCAGACTGATAAAACATAGGGCAACTTTTTGAGTAAAATAGCTGGGCAGCTTCACACAGGGACCAGACGTATACAGAAATATATATCCCCCATTGCCAGTGGCCAAGCAACACAACTAGCCTTACAGTTGTTTTAGTCGTTTTGTTTTCACGTACCGAGACAGACTCTCTTTTGAAGTGGTCTGAGTGTGATCCAGGTGAGCGTGTTTACACTCTCTGCAGGGGTCAGCAAGGGCTCGTGGGGTGTGTGCTGGGGCTCTGAGGTAATCTGGGGCTCAGTAGGACAAGTCTTTGGAAAGAAACCTTACAGAAAAATGTAACTTAGCTGCTTTCGTATAGGTAATATTTTGATTAGTGACTTGCTTTAAATAGTTCTACATTTAAAAACATGCTTGCCAAAGATGAATTATGGCCTTGAAAGGCCTCCAGGCACCAGCTTCTTTGGAGGCCTCTTTCTCTTTTATCTAGTTACTGCCAATGCAACTTAAAATCTTTGAGATTATCTCTACAAACTATGCAATGCAAATGTCAGGTGCTAATCAGGTCTACAGTTTGTGATGTAAAAATTAAATTCTCACTCATATACTGCACCTTCTTTCTTTGGGACATGACAATAAAATTGGACTCCAACGACAAAAATGTAAAAACGCTTTTTTTGTGTTTCACAATAAAGAGGATTAATGAATGATGATAAGAAATGTTTTATTTGGGGGTGAACGAACCCTTTAATCCATAGTTTAAGTGCATTGTGTCCAAATAGCAAGAAACAACAAGAAAGTGAACTGCAGATACAAGAAACAAATAAGAAGTTGTGAGAAGAAAAAGGTTTTTATTGTAGTAAATGTATGAAACTGGTCTGGTTACACTACTGGGAATAATTCATATGTTTTCAATATTTAAGGCATTTATTTGATCAAAAATACAGTAAAGCAGTAAAGCACTTTTTAACAATATTGAAAACAGTTACTGTTTCAGAAATGGTGATATATTTTTCTATTTATTCTTTGTTTAACAGAATGTTCTAAACCCTATATATTAGAAATAGAATTAGAAAGGAAAAGAAATAGAAAAAAGTATTTTCTGTCACTCTTGATGTGTCCCTGGTGTTTATTTATTATGTATACATAAATACATGCATGTATATATTTAAGTAAAAAAAAGTTTATATATTAAACATCTTTATTTATCATATAATATTCAATCATATAAATATAGAAATGTTTATATTTTCAAAATATATACTGTATGTTGTGTTGTTATGTGTGTTTATATATACATAATAAATAAACACTGTACATATACTTCATTATATAAACAAAAACTTTATTTTGAATGCAGTTAATCGCTTGACAGCACAAATATATATACTGTATATCATATTTTGTTGATTGATGGACCGTCATTATTATCATCTAATGTATAATTAAAGAACAGTTTTTCAAATGTCTTGGAATTTAATTTAATTTGAATTTTTTTCTGTATTTATTTAAATTCAAATCATGTTGCAACCTCAATTAAAATCCGGGAATTATAATAGTAATTGGCGCACAGCCCTGTCTGCCCAGGACGGTGTATTACAGTTCAAATGGAGTCTTTTGCAGTACATTCCTCTTGGTCTTGTCTCAAAGCAGTCGTCGAGACTGATCTTCTGTTCGTTTCCCTGTGGCTACAGCAGCCGCAGTTTACATCAAAGGGGGCAATAGAGAACTGGGCCCAACAAATGCACCAGTAGTAAAACAAGGTGTGAATGTCCCCGTGTTACCCCGACCCAAGTGATGCGTAACACTGGCCTGTTTGCTGTTTTGGAATGTGTGCGTTTTCTGACCGGCTCTGTGTTTTGGGGCTAGGCGATGCGGGTTCGTGTGCGTTAAACGCAGAAAGCTGACGGTAGGTGGCAGCTCTGGCGGGCCGATCTGTTTGTAGAGGAAACATCAGGTGTTTGAAGCGGCTCTGTCTGTGCTTGCACACGCTGATTTATCTGTGCATTTCAGAATTATGTTCCCGACCTCTTCACCTCGGTGCCATTTGTGTTCTTCCCCCCGCTCTGTTCAGGCAATAAAACAAGCGTGTATCTGCACCCCCCCTGCCCACCTCCAGAGAGTTTCTCCTGCTCCGGTGTCACCCACAGTTCAGCGTCCGTGGATGGACTGCCAGCCGGCGACCCGACGTGGACTGGGGCCGAACGGTGCATTCCAGGACAGAGAAAACACCTCTCTCCCATCCCCAGCACACGCTTTGTAACTGGAAGCCACAACACAGACGTGAGACTGTGCACACAATAGTAGCCGATGAGGCCCACGGCTTGATGTGGCGAGATGGATAAGCCGTGAAAGCATGAATCAACTGTGAGAAATGTTAATGGAGTTATTACGCCATTACACTGATCAATGAGCGCTTTAAGAACTTTTCATGACTGATGACGGCATCACTTATCACAGGAGAAATACTTCATTAATGTCACAGGACATTTGATGCTTGGATCTATTGAAGTCTCGGTTGGCTGAGGATGGGCCTCAAATGCTTGGTATGGATGTGAAAACGCTGAAAATCCAACCCCATCTGAATTTATTATGATGGACGAAGACTTCGGAAGCAGTGTGTAAACATGACTGACACTACACAAAGCCAACATATTTTTTTTTTTACAGTGCAACATGAATTTTGCACTGATCTTTGGACTGCGCAAAGACATGAAAACAAGGCACTGAATATGTAATGGAGTTATAAAGGGTCAGTTTACCCCATATTTTAAATTCTGTCATTAATTACTCACCCTCATGTCGTTCTAAACCCATAAGACGTTAGTTCATCAAATTAAAATATTGTTGATGAAATCTGACCTTTCTCAAACATCACACAATTTTGGAGGCAGGCCTTTAGTGAGTTTAAAGCAGCATTGTCTGGAACATATATATGGAACATATAGGGCCAGTTTTACAAACTCTTTTGTTTACTAAAGACAAGTATAGTGAATAATTAGCGCTACAAAGGTTATTTTTCTGACTGACCTTATTGAATATGCATTTGTTGAAGTTTCATTTTCAGACACAGGATTAATGGGAGGAGAGTATTGAAATGAATCATACAAGTCTATTAAGTAACATCTGTGCTTGTCAAATTATTGGTATTTGCACCATTATCTAATGCCCAAAAAAGCATGTCTTACTGTTAATGTTGCTAAAAACATTATTTTGTGTATTTGGTCACAAATCACATATGACCCCTTTAAGCTATTTTGCGCCAAGTAGATGAGCCTGCACCAGATCATCAGCTATGCTTATTTGCAACTATGCTATTTTATGCTGTGCTTGGTAAATTGCAAACGAGATGTTGCATCTGTGTTCTTTAATTTGCACTTCGTCATTAAATCACCCACAGAATGTTTCAAGCTCATTGTGTAATTGCGCTCTGGCCCTAATTTGCCCTGTTAGGTAATCTGGCCCATAGTATGTTAAAAAGATTCAAGGTGTTCACAATTCTATTTGGTGCCACTAGTAGAGCAGAAATGACACCGATCCTCTTTAAATGCTGAATTTGGCCAATTCTGAAATGTGCCAAATGAATCAGACTTTTTTTTGATTCTTATTCTAATTCCGGATTGTTTGTCATAAAAATATTAGTTCCAGATGGTAGCATAAAAAAATGCTAGTTGTCACACTTGAGTTTAGAGACAATGCAGAGAGGATTCTGCTCAGGACCTAATGTCAGTTGTGGCTTGCATGGATTGCTTCACTTTTTTGTTTTGGAAATTCTTTGCTTCAACCTGTACACAGAAGGCTTTCCTAAATTGCATGAAGGAATGCAAAGTGATTAAAGGAGCAGAGAGCAGGTGATATTTCAGTGTAAGGGATACTTAGTATGTGAAGCCTGACTGGAGGAAAAAAGAGAGGAAAAGAGAGAAGTAGAGAATTTGCAGGCAAAGCTATAAGATCAGGTTCTGTGCAACACAGACTCATATCTTTCTGTGTTCAGCTTTGTATGACTAAGTATGTAGCCAGAATTCAAAAAGTACGGTAAGACAGAGTATGAAAAAAAACAGCTTAGGCTTCTCGTCAAATAATTACACGGAAAAAGCAAGTAGCACATGGATTTAAACAAGGGAACAAGTAAAGTTGTATTTTTGCATACAACACTCCAGTTTCCTTTCTTTTTTGACATTATATATATATATATATATATATATATATATATATATATATAATGTAATCCCTACACCTATCTCGTCCTATTAACCACGTACATATATATCAGTGTGCATGTGTGTTATTGCAGCAATGAACACATAATCATTAAAGAAAATAATCAAATCCTGAGACACTGAAATATCCATTGAACAAACAAAAAAATAGAACATGTAAAAAAAATGCTATCTCTTCAAACATTAAGGTAACAATATTGCATGTAATATTTTTTGAGGGGTTCTTAAGGCTGGATTTCTTTAATGGAATCTTCCTGAATAAATAAAATTTTATCTCCTAAATTATGCAGCCTAATTAATTGTATTAGTGAAATGTACTCATTTGTGCTCATGAAATGTGTTAAGTTGATTAAAGTTGATTCTCAAAAGACTTTGATAGTGAATAAGATTTGTATTGGACTTATTAGAATCATCTTCTTAAGTAGTAGACAGCTCAAGGAGGGGAAAAAATATAAACAGATGTTTCCCTTCACTCAGAAACACAAATAGCACTTAATTTTAATATTTATTTACTCTCCATGCAGCCATTTGAAAAGCATGCTAGGAACTAACAATCATGGGCTAAATAAAACTGCTTAATTCAACAAATTATCTTAAAATCAATACAGCCTTATAGCTTCAGTTCAATCAGATCCTCAATTCAAGCCTCAAAAATACTTAAGTTTCCTTAAAAAAAATAGAAATACATCTCTTATTTTATTAGTAAAATGTTCTCAATATTTTCTTTAATTAATACAATATACACTATTTGTAATTACCAGTCTTTATTTTAAAACTAAAAGGCACAAGAACATAAAGTTAAGATTAACATATTAACAAGATTAACATATCTGTAACATGATTTTCTATTTCTATTATGCTATTTATACACAGACATTGCATGATACGCAGTATCTTAGTGTGGATATAATATGCAGTTTTGGAATACATATTCTCTGCAACTACCCCACACCCGTTCCTAAAAAAACTGTGTATCAAATGCACCCCAAAGTCAATGTCTATGTAAATAGCATGCCAAAAAGAAACAGAAACATTTCAACACTTACCACTTACTTTTCCTGTAACTTCCCTGCCTGCCTGCATTATTTTTACAATACAGTTATTATTAACTTTTTTTATATTGTATTACATAGTGAAATATCAGTTAAAAAGTGATAATAATGTAATTTCACTATGAAATGTTACCGTTATGTCCTGGAAATAAATTACAGTGTTCATTTTTTCACCAAAGGATTTTGCACTATAGTTTATGTTTTGAAAAAAACATGGTTTCGGGAGGATCGTGAACGCAGTAATCACCCACGGCTGGAGGCCGATTTCCTAATCAAGCTAGCCCAATCATACCCACCTTTTTCCACTATAAATACCCCAGTTTTCATGATCATTTCATCTCGCTCTGATCGCACCCCTCCTCCTCCCCTTCTCCACCTTTCTCCCTCTCTTTCCCCGACGGGGGGCAGACGGTGAACGAGCCAAACGCCGAACCCTCATATCCACCCTCGCTAGGGTTCTAGCCCCTAGGGTTTGGAGTCCGCCGTTCTCCTGGCTCGCTCCCCAGACAGCTCGCCAAATTTGCACTTATCTTGCACTTCTAAAAAATTACTAGGAAACGAGAACTCTTGAAAAAGAATCTTATGTGCCAGTGGAAATGTTCCACTGTTTTAAAATTTCTTTATAGAACCATCGATGCCAATAAAGAATCTAAAGTGTAAGAGAATTGAGGTTGGCATTTGGGACAGGCCTATGTGTTGATTTCTGTGTATGACCGAGAGTATGATGACAACAACTCACAATACACAGATCCAAAGACTTCAAAACATTACATTGCTGCTTTGGAGCCACTAGTCTACTATTTAATGCTAAAGGCGAAAGGTCTTCCGTTCCAATGCGTTCTCCGGAATGTTGATCCAACCGTGCGTTTCTGGGTGTGGGAGTTTCCTCACCTCTGTAGATGGACACGATCGCTGCCTCATGTGCCTTGGTCGAGAACACGCTGAGACAGCTTTTTTTTTTTTGCGAGCAGATGCCCATGGCTACGTTGAGGCTTCCTCTCGTTCGCGAGACGGCTCCCTTCGAGTCCTTCCCGTGGCAGCTTGTTAAACCGTAATAGTTTTTCACCTACAGCCTGTACAGAATGTTCCGTCTGGTGTAAAATCCCCACGGACTTCTACCGCACAGCGTAGTCCCGTGTTCCTCCTGTAGGGGGCCGCTCCCCCCGTAATGTGGCCGAGTGTGTCCTTTGGGGTGCCCTACGAGCCTGAGATGTCTTCCACAGCGTCAGAGGGAGAGTCAGATGGTGAGGCGGAAATCACGCCGGGAAGACGACGCACAGCGGTGGTCCCTTCGTCCGCGACGGATTCTGAACTGTCTGCTATGCTCCTCCATGATGCCCAGGGAATCGGTTTGGAGGTACCGCATTGTGCCTTCAGCCGACCTTTCGTGGCTGGGTGATTGGTACCTGGGGTTCAGGACCGCGGCCCGGCCGCCTTCCCCTCCAGTGCCTTTCTTCTCGGAGGTGCATGAGGAACTGACCAGGTCGTGGTGAATATTAGTCACACCTGTGCTCAGGCTCCTTTCCCCTCGCCGCTCTTGATGGCGGTGCAGCCAGAGGGCGGTCCTGCAGGTCGAGCGGTGCATTTATGCCCGCGTGGTGCTTCGGCCTGGCAAGGCCAGTCACGGCTCCCATCCGAGGCATGTGGGCCTTCGGCCTATCGTGCTGCCAGGCAGGCTGCCACTACCTTGCATGCTATGGCAACACTGCAGGTCTAACAGGCTAAGGCATTAAAACAGCTGCATGAGAATGGTCCTGACCAAGGGGCGAAGCAGGAACTCCGTGCCATGACAGACTTCACTCTCTGGACGACGAAGGTAGCCGCGAGTGCCCTTGGCCAGGTGATGTCCACAGCTGTGGTCCAGGAGCGACTTCTCTGGCTGAATCTGGCGCAGGTGGCAGACGTCCCATCTTCCGGATTGGCCTATTCGGTGACACTGCTTCTGGTTTAGCTGCCGTCGGCCCATGGGCCGGTGGTACCCCAGGAAGAACAATTTCTCACATCTCTGGGCCCAGTGCCTGCTCAAGGTAAGAGCTGCTCAATGCAGCCAGACTTTTCTCCAGGACATTCAGACTTCTGGGATCAGTCCCTTTCCCTGTCCCCCTACCAGTTGCCCGACTGCTGGCACGGCAGTCACCATTCCCTTGATTCCCCTAGCGACTTGGCTGGGAGCCTGGATAGCGCTTCCCACCCCCTCGCGGTGGTTGATACGGAAGGATAGCGATGCTGGTAAGGATTTGACAGTCCTTTCTTCATCGTGCCCAAAAAGAGGGGTGGGCTGGGACCCATCCTGGATCTATGAGCTTTGAATCGGTCCCTTCTCAAGGTACCGTTCAAAATGGTCACTCCGAAGCGCATACTAACATGCATCCGGAGTCAGTATCACGTATGTTCATATCTCGATCTTGCCTCGACACAGGCCCCTTCTGTGGTTTGCGTTCCAGGGTCGAGCATATCAGAACAAGGTCTTACCCTTTGGCCTGTCCCTCTCTCCCTTCACGAAGGTCACGGATTGGTGCCCTTTCCCCTCTACGGCAGATGGGCATCTGTAGGGATGTAACGATACACCAAACCCACGATTCGGTTCGTTTCACGATTTTTGACCCACGATTCGGTTCGTATCGCAATTTTT
>JAUCNO010001298.1:11359-27050 GCA_032353835.1 Enteromius viviparus
TTTCATTGTAGCACCTAGCCCCACCTTTACCCTAAACCTACCCACTTCTGAACAATATAAAACACACACAGACAATAAGTGCAGTCACAGGTATTTATTGCAAAAACTGACCATAAGCAGTAAAAAAAAAAAGCATTACCAACAAGGGCCGTCAACCCCTTTTGCACTTTGGACCAACGTAGTCAGGGTACGTTTTTATATGAGACTGGGTTGCGGTTACCGGTTACCAGCAGAAAACAGGCAACTTTGGCGCTGGTGTAGAAGTTTGTCCTTTTAGGGCTACTATATGGCGGCACTAAATGGCGACTTCCATGTAAGGGAACCCGAGGTGTATGTAGATATATATTGCTCGTTGTAAGGTTATAAAATCATAACGGCTTATTATTTAAGGTTTTTACACACCAACATAGTTTTGTATGTTATATTGCATTTCTGCCAATAAATTCTCCTACATTTTACACACAGCACCTTTACGCTACAGTCCGCAAATATTTTTAATTCTGAACCACTGCAATAAATATCAACATAATAAAAATGTCACGAACCTGTGTTTTAGTGCCACTCAGTTGACATTTCTCTTTGAAATTACGGCAAAACATGCATCTAAAAGCGGTGTTGCACAAAAAAAGTGCACAGAGGTACGTTTTTTATGAGTTCAGGCTGTACTTCAGTGAGCAAATGCAAATTTCTTGTGAGAGATGGGATTTAAGGTGCAGAGCGAGACTGGGAGGAGAGGACATACCTGAAACACAAACGCACCACCTTCCTGTGTGAAAGGCCTCTCTTGTCCTGTCAGGGGTCTGAATGTGGGATTAAGTCTTTTAGCATACCTGCTTTGTCGCACCTGAATGTGAAAGAAAGGCAGCCATTGTGAAGCCCTGACTCCATCGCTTAGCTCTCGCCCGTGCCTGGGCCTCTCAGCCCACCTCCGACTGAGCCTCCACCTCCCACCCACAATTAAGCACCTAAACCAAACCTCCGGCTGGGGAACTAATTGTTTCTGACCGAGCTTTTGTACAAAACGACATGCTGTTTCCCTGTCGCCCATTCAGAGGGGATTCTTTGGCCCAGCGTGGGTCAGATTGGGAAAGCATACCTCGTTCTGCTTGGTTAAGATGGAGATAAACCAAACCCTTTTAATGATGCCCCTCACCCCAGACCTAATTTATGCCCTGCTTTCAAAGTTAGATGCATTTGTGTATTCAAACACGGCCAAGGGATAGAAATGTTACAAGAACAGAAAGACCAAAAGAAAGGTACCACACAAGATGATAATGGCATTTGACCCATCTTTCTGTGTGATTTGAATAGTTTTGTACAGCGGCACAGAAATATTTCTTTGTAGCCCTACTGAAAGTCTTGTAAAACCATTTACTTGAAAACCTTTATAAGAAAGCCTGTGTGAATAATGTGCAGCAGAATAAGACTTATGAAAGCATGATATTTTATTTCATACAGCACTTTGTACATTTACCTCTAAGTTTACTTTTGTCAACTTTCAGAAAACTAACTAATTGTTTTCACATGACAGAATCATTTATGCCGGTTTCCCCCTTGGATCTTGGGAATATTTCCACATTTCTAACATCTCAAATTATGTATTGTGATTATTAAAAACATTCTGTGGTAAAAACAACATTTTACATATTTTTTGTGGATTAATTGGCTGGCTTATTTGTGATACTAAAATTAGTTTCGTGGTTATGTGCCCTATATAATTGCACACAAATAATATTTTACATTTTTCTGTATAATTTAACAGAATTACAGCTAAAATAAAAATTATACACAATGGAAAGGGATACAATACTTTATAAAAAGGTTATTCAAAATTTGTATGGTAGAATATTTTTTATAATAAACACTAATACATTATTAACATTAATAAAATAATAATACAATAATATATGAATAAAAATGATAATAATAACAAAAATAAATAAATACAATGATTTAAATTGTAAAATAATCTGGGGAAAAAATGAAAAGATAAAGCCCTGATAAAATATTTTCAATACAATTTTAATGTGGTATATAACAAAAAGAAAATAAAAAAGTCTATTTGTTTTAATTAAAAAAAAGCATTTTTTGCAAATATGAACATGAAACAAGGCTATTGCCAATTTAACAGGAAAGTACAAGACTGATCTCTTAAAAATGTAAAATAGCATTCATTCCAGTCAAGCTTTATGGATGACTTTTTAAAAAAAGCAATGCCAGTTGAACAGAAAACACTGTAATAAGTTTATTTAATACCTAATGATATAAGCATGAAGGGATATCAGAGATATGTAGCAGGAATGAACAGTATGATGAGGGGCCGCGGTCTGACAGAGTCTGTCTCTGTGTATTTGAAACAGAGTGTGACAGAAGCACTATACACACCACTGTATGATGGACAGCCAGGCTCTTCCCATATCTTACCGCTTTCCACACACACACACACACACACACACACATTGAGACACAGAGACAAAAACACTGTGAGAGGCTGATATTTTTCAGGAATGTTCTTGTCACAGAGGACTGACACGTAACCATTGACCATTCAGAGAAGTGTGTGTGTACATGCATGTTCATGCTGTCTAGCTCTCCACCTGTGTTTATGTTATCTGGACAACCACGTTAGACACTCTGGCAGTTGTACGCCATGTCCTGATCAGATCATTTTTACAGGTACATATGAAAGCCCCTTTTCGCCCCTACACTAAAAAACTATATATAATAATAAAGAAAATGTTATTCCAACTTTTTAATCTCACAATTCTGACTTTTTTATCAGAATTATGAGATGTAAACACACACTTGCGAGATAGAAAGTCAGAAATATGAGATCTAGAGTCGCAATTTGTGAGATTAAGTCAGAATTGCAAGATATGAAAGTCACAGTTGCAAGATATAACGTCACGATTGTGAGATATTGTAGTAAGTAAACTATAAAAGTATAGTATAAAGTCAGAATCACGAGATATAAAAATCACAAGATATAAAGTCAGAATTGCACGATATAAAGTCGCAATTGCGAGATATAAAGTGGCATAAAGTTGACTTTTATGGCTCCAAAAAGAAAAGTTTTGTTTACAAAATATGGGTACTGTTTATATTTTCTTTATATATATATATATATATATATATATATATATATATATAAATACACACACATACAGTATGTATTTTGAAAATATATTACTTTTGAATATATTACTTACATTTTAAATTATATAAAATATATTTATAATATATACAAAACATATTTTCATATTAAATATTTGCTTGTATGTGTTTGTATTTATGTACAAATAATAAATATACACAGTATACCCACATATATTTTGTAAACAGTTTTTTTTTGGAATGCGATTATTTGCAATTAATAATTTGAATTTTATTTGTGTTCCTGTTTTCATTGTGTTCTGTTATTTGGATTTTCTCGTTGCTGGTTTTCTTTTTCAGAAGGCTCTCTGCTTGTCAAGCCAGTCGATAACGGGTCTTACTCCCGTAGCACAGTATGAGGGGCTGTGTCAAGACCAGTCCGTCCTGGTTTTCTGGCCAGTCGTGTTACCTGAGGCATGGTGGCCAGATCCGCCAGATCCAGTCTGTGATCCGGAACCATTATGGCCGGATCTGCCAGTCCCGGTCTGTGATCCGGACTCACCATGGCTGGATCCACCAGACTCGGCCTGTGATCCACATCTTCTATCACTAAATTCACCCGAGCTCCACGAGGCCTGTGAGGCCCCATGGCCTGAACCTCCGGAACCAGTGTGTGGCACAGTGACTCCATCGGGTCTGCCTGAGGCTGCATTACCTCTGGAGATTCGGTTTCGGACGTAAAATCTCCAGAGCACTCATTGGTGGCTGCAAAGCCCATGGAGGTCCCTGAATCATGGTTCAGTTGGTCTCGAAGGGCGTCTTCATTCCCTGTCTGGTCTCGTAGGGCGTATTCATTCCCGATCTGGTCTCGAAGCGCGTACTCACTTCCTGTCTGGTCTCACAGGGCACATTCATTGTCAGTCTGGTCTCGAAGGGCGTACTCACTTCCTGTCTGGTCTCGAAGGGCACATTCATTCTCTGTTTGGTCAAGAAGGGCGTACTCACAGATTAATCGATCTAGAAGGGTGTAAACACTGACTGTTGGTTGCAGGGGGGCACATTCACTGTCAGTGTGGACCTCAAGGGCGCAATATCAGCCTGGTGGCCCCAAGAGGGTTCTGTCGCTTTTTGGCCGAACCAGAGGGGCTCAGCTGCCATCCGCTCCACCCTGGAAGATGGCCTTGCTGTCCGTTTCACCCAGGTGGGGCGTTCCCGCCACCTGATCCACCCTGGAAGGCTTTCCAGTCATCAGTGCCGTCCAGAGGGACGTCTCCGCCGCCTGTTCCACCCTGTTGGGCCTCTCCGCTGCCTGCTACGCCCAGAAGGAGGTTTCCGCCGCCTGTTCTGCCCCGTTGGGTTTCTCCGCCGCCTGCTCCACCCCGGTGGTCGTCACCGCAACCTTCTCCGCCCTGGTGGACTACTCCGCTGTCTGCCCCGCCCCTGGTGGAACAGCATTTATTCATGTTCGTGTTTTCATTGTGTTCTGTTATTTGGATTTTCTCGTTGCTGAACTTCTGCTCGTATCTGGAACTTCTCTCTGTCTCGCCCCACAAACTGATTCACAGTATTTCGGACTCTTGCTTTGTTTATCTTTCTTTCTATTGCCTTTGCCTCATTTGACTCTGTTTGCCGGTGCTCGATCTCTGCTTGTCCTGACTCTGAGCTTTTATTAAACCTACTTGCACATGAACTCGCAAGTTTCCTCGCCTCCTTCCCGTAACAGATTAATTGATAATTGAGAATATGGAGTGTGAAAGAATTTATTGAATGTGGTATGTAAACGTGCTAGATGTTGTTATAGCCTGCACATAAAAATAAAGCACACATCAGAAATATCAGGTCTGCCTCTCTGTCCCTCACTTCTCTCTAGCGCTGATGAGTGTGGCCCCTGTGCCGTCACTGTTGGGGGTCCTGTAGTAACTTGCAGAGCTCTCCTCCGCACAGGTGACTGGAAACAGGAGCTGAGAGAGTGTCTCTCACTGAGTGTTTAAGTGCTGTCTGCAGCGGTGTTCTGTTACCCTGCTCTCTGCACGACCTCAAACACACACACACAGCATCAAAGCCCCGCTCCATCACTCGCTGTGTGCTGATGTCTGTGCTGGAGAGAGCATTTGATTTGGTGTGTTTAAAGAGATGAATCTGAAGTGACCGAATGTGTTTCTAAGAAGCCAAATGCTAAGGTGTCCAGTGATCTCACATTTCAAACAGAAAGTTTCAAGTCAACATGAAAAATTGACACGGCTGATTCCTTGAGCGATTCATTGGTGCACATGATACTTAAAATTAAAAATGCATTCATAATCTTTAAACATGTTCTGAATTTGTTTTCTAATGTTGGGAGCAAACTACATAATTACTTTTATTTTTGTTTTGCATTCAGTTGATGTTAGCCATTGACTTCTATAGGGGAAAAAACTACAACTATGGAAGTCAATGGCTACCGTCAACTGCTTCATTACCAGCATTCTTCAAAATATTTTATTTTGTGTTCAGCAGAAGAAATAAACATTTATTTAATAAACATACATTTATTTCATGCTAAGTATACTACAAATACATTAACACATTTTTTGTGGTTAAAAAATTTGTACTTTTGGAATATACTAAACTGGTATGCTTAAAATCTGCTAAATTTGAGCAATTAATATTCTACCAAATGCACTTTAATTGTGCGGAAGTGATGCAGAGATCAAATGCCCTTAAGATGGCACACTAAAGTCTCAAGTATATTTGATTGCGCTAAAGTGAAACTATTGCAAGTACACTGCATGTACACTTTAAATATCTTTTATTTAAAGCATGATATTATTCAAAGATCATTCAAACCTCATCAGTAGTGATATTAAAACGCGTTTTAGGCTAAATTTTAAGAAATGTGTACTGTAGTCTGCACAAGTCTAGAGGATATACACTTAAGAAGTCTTTTATGTGACATTTTAAAGGTTTGAAGTACACCACAAATGCAGTACAATTAAAAGTGCACTTACTTTTCATAAGGACTGTATATCCCTGCAGTATTCAACAGCTCTATGGTTTTTTGAGCCACACCAGCACATCCTCAGCCTCAGGTTTGATGTTGTCTTTAGCTCTGTGTGTTAACAACGTTGCTTACATAATGCTAAGCTCAGATTTTAACTCTGAGAAAGTGACTTTCCTTTAATTTCTGTTGGGAAGAAGCATGCCTGAGGCAATGCTAGCATTTGTCTAACTTTTACTCATTAAAAGGTGTTTTAAAAACAGAGCTCAGGTGCATGCTAAAAATCATTAAATAGTAAGTCTATTACAAAATCAGCTGCTCGTGTGCAATATTTTGCAATCCAGCTGCACTTGAGTTGAGTAGAGAAACCTGATTTCAAAAATTACTAATACACACACACACACACACACACAACAATCAAACGTTTGAAAGGTCTTTCTGCATTTTA
This sequence comes from Enteromius viviparus, assembly GCA_032353835.1. Lineage (NCBI taxonomy): Eukaryota > Metazoa > Chordata > Actinopteri > Cypriniformes > Cyprinidae > Enteromius > Enteromius viviparus. The sequence goes on from JAUCNO010001298.1 coordinate 17,878, forward strand.
CTTCTTAGCAGGTGTGATTGAGAGGACACTGCAGTGAGAGATGCGGCTTTAGATTGTGGAGGTGAGGAGATCATTAAGAAGGAAGAAGGTATGAGAGAAAAGGAAGGTGAAGAGAGATTGACGGAGAGTTCAGGGGTCAGGGACAGGTAAGAGGGCATGCCGGCTGACCCGAATAAAACCACACAATTCCCACGCTAAATGACCGCCTACGGACAAGATGCCTCATTGTCAAAAATGACCAGAGTAATCAGCAGAAAATAAAGGTAACTTTATTTTAAGGTGTCATATTACAGAGTAATTAGTAGTAGCTGTTGTATTTACGTGAAACAAAATGTATATATCATGTATTTTGATCATTTTAGAATATAGGAAAGTTGTGAAAACTTTGAAAGAACAGAGAGTTAAGGAACTATGGATTGACCAAGGAATATTAAATCAAATGCATCTCTTTTTGAGTTTATGAGGTTCGTGTCTTCTAAAAGCAAATCAAATCAGCTTCCTATTACCTCAAAGAGTCTCTCAAAGTTAAGGCAACAGCACTCACTTACAATGCATAACTGTTTGTTGCTCTTTCAGATAGAGCTGTGAGTATACAGTGCTGCGTTGTGGTGACCTAGTGTGCACATTTTTGTTTAGACTGTGACTGGCATATATGGTGTGTGTGTGTGTGTGTGTGTGTGTGTGTGGCAGTTGTAGGGGCCGCTGGGGGTGGAAGGATGGGCCGGACTGGCTGCTAGAGAAAATAGAAAATGGAAAATTCCTGTGTGAAGTGCAGTGGTTTGGGATCAGGTGTGAACTACAGAGAGATCAGACACACAGACTGGAGAGAGGGGAAGGGGAGGAGCGGAGTCAAAGGCTAGACAGCTGCCCCCCAAATACACACACACACACACACACACACACACACACATACACATGCTGCTCAGAGTCATGCTTTTAAAGTCAACCATTCTGACACTCCTGTAGTTTGTAGTAGGGATCTGCTGCCTGGATAAGATGCTGAGTGTTGTGGGTGGTTGTCAAGGTGTTACTATGCAGTTTTTAAGGTTTTCTGTGTTTGTTTTTAACATGTAACTATCACTATGTTCAGGTCGTTACTATTGGGCATTTTAATTTGTCTGCTATGCAGTTTAATCGAATCCATAGGCAAAGATGATGGACAGATTGTTAATGGCTGAAGTTGTAATACAGCACATCAGGCAGCTTATCCAAATAGTCAATCACTCATCCACTTCAAATATGACTTTTCATCTGAAATATGTCTGAAGTATTAGCAAATTTACATGGCCACTCAAACTAATGTAAGAGAAATGAGTTTGTGAGGGAGCTGAACAGTAGTTTCCTGCAGGACAGATGGAAGTGCTGGTGCGCTCTGTCAGTTTTGCTTGTACAGAAAGAGTGATACATCTTTTGAATCTGTAAAGACTTTACTGTTTATTTGTGTGCACTCACAATGACAACAAAACATTGCACTTTTGAAAAAGAATGAATGCGTTTTCTGCCATTTCGATCTCTGAACTTCAGGGCAAAACTCTGCATATCTTTACCTTATAAGTATGGTATAACCAGACATTAAAAATGTATCTATTTGGAGTCAAATGTCTACTCTCAACTGAACAAGTTTAAATGTAAAACAAATTTATTCAAATATAATGTGTCCGTATGAAACTGGAGTCAGTATTAGTAACTTCAAATCAAATCAAATTTTGTTTATGAAGTGCAGTGACTTCATGTCTTAAACCAAAAACAAGCACTAGTGTATGAAATTATTAAAATGTTAATGCTGTCTCCTTACTGTTTTTCCCTGACACATTCATAATCATTACTTCTCCAGGTGCGCTGTGGCAAGCTTTATGCATTTACTTATTAAAGCACTTATTAGGCTACGTAGGCCTAAAATGTTCTAAGTCGATTAATAATAAACATGCGATTAGTTAACTTATACTCAAAATGACTGACTACTAGACGACCAGAAAAATCCTAAGTTGAGGGCAGCCCTAGTTGTTAGTGATTCCTAGTGTGTTGCTTTGTGTTTTTTAAAAAGATCGAAAAAACAGTGTTCTAATGTGTTTTTTAATGTGTGGTTATCAGTAACCAATGCATTCAGGATGTTAATAGATGTTACTTTTACTGGCTTCTAAGGTGTATTAAGCTATTGTAAATGGGTCATATGATGCAATTTCAAGTTTTTCTTTCTCTTTGGAGTGTTACAGCTGTTAGTGCAGAGATAAGATCCCTAAGGTGGCAGACTAAAGTCTCAAAACCACAGATATATTCTTTTTAAAAGTTATGACTTGTTCACATCCTCCTAAAATGACTAGACTAAACAAACCCCACTTTTCTCCGTCACAGAGTGGGTTTATTTATACCACCACCCAAATGTTTCCACAAAGAAAGAAGGCGGAGCTATTATTCTGTCTGTAGTGTTGCTGCAGGCGCCATGTTCTGGAGACACTGTGTGTCGTTGTAAAAATCAAACTACTTTGTTTGTGCTTCCAAAAGAGGACACAACTAGAAATCAGTGTGTTATGTTTGTTACATGGTGATATGTTTACGAGGCGTGATGCAACACGACGTGTAAAAGACAGAACTAAGTCATGATAATCAGTAATTATGTCTCCATACATATCTTGTTTAACTCTATGTTTTGGTTTGTACTGTAACTATATTAAAATTAAACTTAAAGACAAACTGATATTATTTATAATATATTTTATTAAAATATAAATATTTATAAGAATACCTAGATTGTGAGATCTGCCAAGATGGCGCAGATGTTTTTGGACCTATTATCTGCAACATGCAACAAGATAAACCTATTTGGCTCCCTCAAGTCATTGCCGGTTGTTTTATTCCCTCCACAAGTCCAAGTCACTCGGCAGGGATGCACTGGCACACAGCTGGCCTATGCCTTTCCTACCCTGGAAGATCCCCTTGAGGAAGGACCTTCTTTCTCAGGGGATGGGCACGATATGGCACCTGCACCCCATTCTTTGGAACCTGATTGTCTGGTTCCTGGACGGGACGGGACGCATCAGACCTTTCCTGCCTTTCAAGCGCTGTTATAGAAAATATCTCAAGTAAGAGCTCCCTCTACGAGGCAGGCTTACGCTCTGAGATGGGGTCTGTTCGTCGACTGGTGTTCCTCTCACAGAGAGGACCCACAGAGATGCATGATCGTAGTTGTTCTTTCTTTCCGCAGTCCGTCTCCTTCTACCCTCAAAGTGTGTGTCGCTGCCATAGTCGCATACCACAACGCAGTACCTTGGGAAGCACCAACTTAACGTCAATTTCCTCAGAGGTGCGCGTCGGGTTAATCCCCTAAAACCACACCTCATACCCTCTTGGGACCTTGTTGTCACCCTACATTGCGCTGGCCTCCATTAAGAAGGTGGGGGACCTGCAAAACTTCTCTGTCGATGAAGAGTGCCTAGAGTTAGGCCCGGCTGATTCTCATGTAATATTGAGACCCTGGCCCGGCTATGTGCCCAAAGTTCCTACCACGCCCTCCCGTGAACCTAGTGAACCTGCAAGCTCTGCCCCGGGAGGAGGCAGACCCAGCCTTAGAGTTGTTGTGTCCTGTATGCACTTTCCACCTCTACATTGGCCGCACTCGGAGCATCAGACACTCCCAGCAGCTCTTTATTTGCTATGGTGGACAGCAGAAAGGGAATGCTGTCTCCAAACAGAGGTTGGCTCATTAAGTGGTTCAAGCCATTTTCCTGGCCTATCTATACCAGGGAGAGCCATGCCCCTTAGGACTGAGAGCTCACTCAACAAGGAGTGTCGCTCCGTCCTATGCGTTGGCTCATGGCGCCTGTCTAGCAGATATCTGTAGGGCTGGGTGACACCCAACACCTTCGCCAGGTTCTACAACCTTCATGTAGAGGCTTTGTCATCCCGTGTCTTCACAGAAGACAGCAGGTGAGCAGGAGGACAGCTGGTGTTGGCTTGCAGTGCCACTCCCACAGGATCCATGCGCTATTTTTCTCAGTGTTCCCCTGTAATAGTTGAACCTGAGTCCTCCCTGCCCCATAGTCGGAACTAGAGCGGAGTAGCTCCGGTTGTGCTTCCTCTGGGTCTCCTTCGCCCAGTAGGTTGTGGCCACCAGTCAGCAAGAAGGCTGTGTTTCCCTTCAATCATATCCATAATCGTATCGATATATTGCATTTCTTTATTCCACAGGTAGAAACTATGTGTTTAGTCATGTGATCCGCTCCCCAACCACCTGCTTAAGTACAACTGGCAGCCCTGTGGACCCCCCATTCTGGGCCCCAGGGAGTTGGGAAGGTTAAGTGCAGGCTCCTCTGCTGACAGACTTTAAAAGTATCTCGCCTGTCAGCGGGGGGGTCTCTGTGTAACGTGGCCTCAAGGGTCGTGGTCTGTTTCATGGGTGTTCTCATATGTAACGTTGAAGTGATTCGACTGAAAGGTTAATGTCTAGGTTACGAACGTAACCCATGTTCTCTGAAGGAGGGAACCTGCATGTGCACTGCGCTCGTGCCCTCTTATACTGATGTAGTGATGAGGTGCACCTGAGCGCAATCAATTGCACGCCAATATTGGCCTTTTGTATAAAGTTCAAAGGCAATTGGTCTCTCTGGCAAGTTCCCATATGTAACGTCTCCGTTCCCTCCTTCAGGGAACGTGGGTTACATTCGTAACCTAGGCGTTTGACTTCAACTTAAATTTATTTAATTTCTATTAAGTCAACATAAAATTTAAAGTTTGTTGAACTTTGACTTCATAGATTAATCAATACTTTCTAAAGAGTAAGTTACTAATTCAGAGCAATGTTGATCCTAGCTTGAGCCAGCTCAAACTATTTTGTGCACTTTCTTATATTTAAAAAACCCTGCTGAGAATGATTTGATTTTTCTGTGAATAGCTGAGGAGAAAGAAGCTCAAAATATCAATAATACATGACAAGATTCAATCTGTCCGCATTATGCAGTGTGTTTTCTTTGGTGAATGAGAAGCGGCACACTTGCCCTCCACTTTAGAAAACAGATCTTTTTAAAAGACGATGCCATGCCGGAGTGTTTCCTTTCCCTATAGGTCTGACGCCAAGGGGGACTGGTGGGGGGGCCACAAGAGGCTGCTAAATGTTTGTTCTGGGATCTTTGAGTAAAATAGATAGCATTGATTTCTTAAAAATGAATTGGCAGACATCACAACATCAAAAGCATTGATGAGACTGCTAGATGTTTGAGAGAAGCCATGTGTTAATTCATCGCTTGACTTCTGAATGCAGTGGTTGGTGAATATGTCTGGGGGAACATAGTTATCGCTATTGACTTTTTCAAAAAGAGCTATGTTTAAATTTGAATGAGGTGTCAAAGACGCACAAGACTGACAGCATCTTGAGCACAAAGATGGATCTGGAGTCTTTTTATTTCACTTATCACACTCACCATCAGCAAATTGTATTTTTATGTGTTAAATAAATAAAACCCCCACAAGCTCTGTCATGAGTCTGTCATGAATTTACACACTACTATCCAAAGGTTTGTGGTTGGTACAATTTTTCGCCATTGTGCTCACCAAGTTCCCATTATCTGATCAAGTAGAAACCATGATATTGGTAAATATTATTACTTCCCAATATTACTGTTTTGTATTTCAATATATTTTAAAATGTAATTTATTCTTGTGCTGGCAAAGCTGAATTTTTAGCAGTCATTACTTCAGTCTTCAACGTTACATGAACTTTTAGAAATCATTCTAATATGCTGATTTATGAGTAACATTACCAAAGTTGAATGTTTCTTAGTGTTTCTGAGGAATCTTCAAGATTCTTTGATAAATAGAAAATTCAAAAAAACAATATTTATTTGAACTAGAAATCTAACATAATAAATGCTGTCAGTTTTGATCAACTCAATGCATTTCACTGAATAAAAGTATTACTTTCTTTTATAAAAAAACAATCTCCAAACTTTTGAACAGCAGTTTATATTGAGGACGTTATCTTGAGCTCGCAGTTGCACCTCCATTTGCATGAATGGGGGGATTCTTTTGGCACCCACTTTCATGCAGCAGTTGGAAAACAATCAAAGAGACAGAAGAATAAAACTATAGTGTATTGCTGAAGTAAAAATGTAAAGAGAGAGAGAGAGAGTGGTGCCAGATGACATTCCATAGGGCTTTAATAACACTTGAGAAGAAGGATTTGGGCTGTAGAGTGCAGACTTGCCTCCAAGGCAGGGATATGACCTTCTCTCTAAGGCCTCCATGATCAATACAGGCCTTTCAGCCAGTGCTGGACCTCATCCTAAGCTAGGCCCATCCACACTGGGACAACAATAGAGCATGCCAGAGCAGCAAGCCCTAGGCCATGCATCTGCTCAAGAGATGGTCCTCACAGACAACACCAATATATTAAACCCCTTTTGAGGTGGTTATGAGCTCCACAGCACAAAACAATGTATCCATCCATCACGGGAAAGCCAGTGGTACATTTAGAAATGGAAGTGTCTGAGGAAAGCCAAGGTGGTTTCTTCAAGTATTTTTGAGGCACAGAAACTGAGGGAGGGCAATCAATGAAAATGAGGTAAAGAAACTCAGAAACAGAAAACAAAAAGTCTGTGAGTAGATGTGGAGTTTGTTTTGTCCTGGAGCGACAGAGTCTTAAGTCAATGGTTGGACTTATCCAACAGACTTTGCTATTAAGTATGAAGCACATATATGCAGATTAACCAGGCGATAATCCTCCCACGCAGGTTTCTGTTGCAATATGTGTCTGTTTTCTCTCTTAAAAAATTACTTGCTGACACAAACACAGAACAGAGGTGGGGAAATGCATTAATTAGAATAAATCTAGGCTGCTAGTTTGATCATTTTTGTAGAACATTTGTGTATTTAATATTTATAAAAAGCACATGTCGTATGTCAAGCGCACGATCATCCGCATTATTTCCAGTTTCATGGAAATTGTGCAAAAGCACATTTCCTAATGGATTATAGAGGTCAAGCACGAGAAGAAAGAGAACGTTTGCTTGCTGCGTCCAGGTTGTTAAAAGTATAATGGATGTTTTATTGCATTATTTATTCAAAGACGAGGCTATTACATCCACTTTATAGACAGAAATAGAGTGGATCAGCATATTTTCTGTGAAGAAAATAAAAGGGAGTTATTACATATAAGGGAAGTTATTGTTCTATTAAATGTAGTTTGAAATTGCTCTAGGGAAGTGGTGAAGGTGATATCTGCCAAGTTGATGAAAGGAGCTTGGTAGAAACATGAAAGAAGGTCAGACATCTTGCCTCACATATCTAATTGGATTTGGCTCTCAATAGGTAGCCTCAATTTCCAGATGACTGTGCATCTACTTGGACTGAAAGCACTACCAAAGATGGTATAAGCCCTACCTGTAAACGGAGAACCGTGAGCAAGCCTAATGTGCAAGACTTTGTCTTTGTGGTTCAACGCATCTTTTCTTGTGTGTCAAAAAAAGGCTTGGGTACAGTATAGATTTTTTTCATGTTAACTTTTCCTCTTATGGTCAACAAGTTTATTCAGTGCTGTTGTGAAGTGAGAAGTAACACACTTCTCTGGACGCAAAATGTTTTCCTGTTTAAGTGAGCTACAATATCCAGATGGTGGTTGTCATTAGACATTAGCATTTGTTTACATTTTAATTAATTTAGTGAATTGTTGATTTTTGCTTATCTGAGTGGTTATTGTTCTTGTTATGAATGGGATACTGGCTTATTCTATTATTAAAACGATGCTTCCTACTTATCTTTGGATATGTCTGATTGCAGAATGTCCATATATGTGATATACAATAATTTTCTCTGTACTTTCAGAGGGCGGAAAAAGCGAGAGCAAGATGCTATATGAGATGCAAGAAAAAATGTTACTAGGCAACAGAGGAAATGATTCCACCTATTGCAATGACACTTAAAACAGGGCACAATGCTCTGAATTAAAAACAAACAACCAAATGTGCTGTGATACAAAAGAGACTTTAATGTCCTTTTCTGTTTCTCTCTCTGTTTCAAAAAGTTTGTGTGTATTTGCAAAATTGGCTCTGGGTTCTCTACATCATCCTAGATTAGATTTGAAACACAACAATTGATTTTTTTTGGGATAAAAATGTATTACCCGGAAGCAGTATTGGCATGATTGATCTTATATATGTTAGTATGTAAAGAACTCTCGCCTCTGTTTTTGAGTTTCATGATTGAAGAACAGCAAGATATGGTCATCATGCTGTTGAGTTATTCATCAACTTTTCTTTTGAGAAAAATCTTTGAGGAAAAGGCCAGCTGTTGCTGTTGAGTCGTGAAACAAATCCAGAAGCCTTTTTGCTTGTTGGTGGCTTTACAGAGGCCAGATATTAACATTATTAAAGGAGTCATACAAAGCAAAATTTTCACAACCTAATATGATTTCTTAGGGTTTTAATGGAAAGTTTGTAATATAGTTTGTTTTAAAATTTCTCAAACACTCAGCTCTTTAGAAATCACTTTTCTGTGTACTTCCCCTTTAAATCTTCACAAGCTCCACTGACCCTGCCCCTCTTTTCCGAGGCACTCTCTGAGGATCTTTGTTTAGCAGTATTCATAGTGAAACTTGCTAATTAGCAAATTATTAGGAAATGCAATTTGCAAAGATTCCTTAAAAGATATAATAATACTCACAACTTGTAGATGAGGCTGGATCATGAATGATTCGCGTAAACATAAACGCATTTTGGTAGATCAAGGGCGTGTTTCCCTTCAGAACGTAACGTTAATCCTCTGCGTCTTCAGTCTCTCTGATGTCCGGGGATAAATGACTATCGCTGTCTTCATTAATACACTCAACAACAAAACACCTCAATCACTTAGGATTCTTGGTTGTCTCTGTATGTCGGTCTGATCACAGCTTACTCTGAGGTAAGACACCAGTTCAGTCTGTGTGACACGCTGCTGTCAATCAACTATTTTGGGAGTGGCTTCTGTCAGTGTCGGTCTTTGTTTGTTTCTTAAGCAGATCTGCTTTGCAATGTGTCCATTATGGAGTCATTATGGAACAATAACCGGCTCCGCTCCCGCTTACCTCCACTCACTGCTTCCACTCTACACTCCCTCCAGAACTTTGAGATCTGCCAGTGAGCGACGCCTCATCGTACCATCACAAAGAGGCACAAAATCTCTTTCCAGAACATTCTCTTACACCGTTC
>JAUCNO010001298.1:27150-38813 GCA_032353835.1 Enteromius viviparus
GGTCCGGGCGGAACTAATACTCGGGTGATGGTTCCCGCTGATGACGGTCGGAGGAAGCCACAGAGACCGCTGTCACAGTAGAAGTCTTCTGAAGCCATACAATACCTTTATCTTCCCCTCTTGTGTTCAAATTCATTTGTCATTTGTGCTTTTGCACATTCAATCTTTTTGATACACTGAATGTTCTAATGCTTATAGTGTTTTTGACAGCTCTTAGTCATCATATGTTTATAAACAATATGTGGTAACATCATTTAATATATATATAAAAAAAAATTTTTTTTTTGCCCCAAACAAAACTTTTTTAAAAATGTTATTTTGATTTTAATTGTATTCTTTTATTTTTATTCTATTTTATTTAAAATGTTTTTTAAATTTTATTATAGATTCGTATTTAATGTATTTTAAATTAGTTATTTTAATTTGAAATGTAATATAATTTAATTTATAATTGTAAAGTTTAATCAAGTTTGACTTGCCACATAGTTCCTGTCACCACAGACAGTATTGATGTAAATATTCTTGTCTATTCCAGCATCAGCTGCATCTGTGTTTTCTCAGCTGAGCTCATTCTATCTGAAAGTTGCCATGGGATGATTGACCGGCCGCTTGTGCAAGAGGTCGTCGACCTTATTTGAATCCTGTGCAGAACCTCACGGGTCTGACATACACAGGATGTTTGGCATTAACTCGTGGCCATACGTCCGAGCGAAAGCATGGTTGATGGAGGACAGCTGGAAGTAACTTTATACTTCTCTCTCTTATTCCTCAGCTCTCACCTCTTTTTTTCCCATCGCCACACTTATGAATTCACCCTTTGTCTCAGACTTTAATGGCTATGCAGATAGATCCAGAGTATGGGTGATTAGATCATCTGATCTTCCTCCCTGTGAGATAAGCTGATGAACCCTGAAATGGTAACAAGATGTTTCTTACTTGACTCGCCGCAGATTCTATCATCAGTGTTAATGCCATAATAAGGCCATTCAAAGTCAGCATGAAATTAATAAATCAATCTGTCTATTTTTTAAAATGCATTTCTGGTGCTTATTGTGAATGATTTATCTGTACTTCATTTAGTGTCAAATGTTTGGATTGGAAATGTTTAATCAAAATGTCATAACTGCCATCGTTTACAGCCACTTTAAACTCTCCAAGCACCTGTTCCTCTGCCTCTAATTTTGTGAACAAATTGTCAATTTTAATTGAAGTCCTAAGTAATCCATTTCACCCCGTTTGTGCATCACAATACAGAAAAAAAGATTCCACTGGATTGTTCTTCCTTAGAAATTCTAATGGGCCCGATATACTTCAAGCTAAATAGAAGGACAAACTGGTGTGAGGGCATAAAAAAAAAGAATTTTTCCCAGAATTGCCAGATTTCACGGCAATTTGTACATATTTCACAAGGTGGCTAATTCGAACAACCTCACTCATACAAATTCGTAAAATTTTTCCGAAATCGTGCATATTTTACAATTCGCATAAATGTGTACAAATGACCTACACCTAACTCCGCCCCTAAACCTAGGAGTTTAGACAAATCATACAAAATCATATGAGTGAGGTCATACGAATTAGCCACTTACGAATTGTGGTCATGAGACTGTTTTGGAATTGTGAGATAATCTGTGTAGTGCGAAGGGTAAGATATAAACCCAATTCATAATCAAAGGCAATTTCAAGTTTTTTTTAAAGACAGGCACAAGTAAAAATGCCTAGTATAAATTAAAGTTGTAAATTTAAGAGAAACTGTCAGTGCTTTTTTGATACTGAATATCTGCAAAAGTGTAACGAGAAAAACAAAAAAAATATATTAAAATGTTGACACGATATAAAGTACTTGCTCTGTGATTTTGTTCCATTGTAATGTTTCTTGTTGTCGTCTGTTGCTGTCGTACAAGCAGGGAGTGATGGTTGGTCGGTTTGGTATTAGTCCCGCCCCTCCTCCACTGTGATTGGATGGCTGGGCAAAAACGGTGATGAGCACTGCGATATGCCCAAAGTTGAACATTCTCTCAGTCTAAAAAAACACAGAAAGTCTCATCAACATCCAGATATGTTAAAAAAACTCAGTGATCCCATTGAAATCAATGCTTTGGAGAAAACAATAAATACCAATTTGGAGGACACAAAAGTGACGTACTGTACTTGGAGTGCACTACAATTGATTTGAATTTCTTTCTATGCTTCACATAGCTACAATAATGCTTTCTATTATTTGATTTAACTGGACAGGACAATAAGCTTGATTGGCTTGCGTGAGAACATGACGTGAAATTTCCACTGAAGTTGAAATTTTGACGCGATTGATGCAAGACGATCTCACGGCAGTTCGTCCATGTTTTACGAGGTGGCTAATTCATACAAATGTGCGTGACCTCACTCATACAAATTCATACGATTTTCGCTAAATTTTACATATTTTATGAGCCAGTTTGTATGAATTTGTACGAATTACCTACACTTAACCCCGCCCCTAAACCTACCCGTCACTGGGTTTTACACAAATCGTACAAAATCGTGTCAAGGTCGGACGAATTAGCACAAATTTGCCAACTCGTAAAATATGTAGCAACTGGTCGTGAGACTGGACTGTAATATCACACGTTCACGGCAAATGCATTGCGCATTTCACGTCAAATGCTGCAAATTCACCTCTATTTGCACCTTTTCATTGGCTTAGCATGTAATCTACTCGCGCAAAAAATTACGTTAACGTTTTTGTTGTGAACACACAATCAGACCTTCGTTCAACTTCGTAACACAAATGAAGATATTTTTGATGCATTCTGAGATGCACTGACCCTCCACAGACAGCAAGGATCCTTACACTATTAACATCCAGAAACGTAGCAGGGGATTGATAAAACAATCCATGTTACATCAGTGGTATAACTGTAATTTTACGAAGCTACAAGAATACCATTTGTGTGCAAAGATAACAGAAATTACAACTTTATTCTACAATTATGTGCACCACACAGATACACTGTTTTAGTTCAAATCAAAGTGTAAATAATAAAAAACGAGACAGGACCTATCTCCTCACTACGTTTCTGAACATTGATTGCTGTCTATAAGAAGGTCAGAGAGCTCTCAGAAATGTCTTCATTTGAGTTCTGAAGATGAACAAAAGTCTTACAGTTCTGATTTTTTTTATTTTTGGGTGAACTTTCTCTTTAAAAGGACAGAATTTATGTCTTTCAGTTGCACTTGCCTTCTGTACTCCACTTGCTTTACCACAGCGTGAACGTACGTCGTGCAAATTTATGAACTTCCCGTTCTACTTACATTTGTTATGACATCAGTTTAAAACATTACAACTCTCGTGACAACTTTAATTGACTTTACATTAAGTACATCCACATCGCCAGCTCATTACTCTTCAGCAGCGATGCTACAGAAGAACTACCGCAAAAAAAAAAACAGAAGTTCAAAGTCAGAAACCTAAAGATAGATTCTTTTTGCTTCCCCGTGAGTATATCAGAGCCTTTAAACCACTTGGTTTTCCAGCAAACTGTTAAAAACCCACGCAGTCTGATTCCTGGAAAGGACCATTGTATCTTTTGTGAATAGCTCTCGTGAAACAGTTCATGTACGGAGCAATTGAAGGTATATGTGTAGCACATTAAGGTCTCACACCTGCCCTTAAGGTCAGCACAGGGACTCGGGTCAAGCATAGAATTGAACCTCCCAGCTGGCCTCTCCACACACACACAATGAACTCCTCATTTGTGTGGTCCTCAGATTAGCTGTTTCAGACCCGGCTTAACTTCCCTTCAGCCCTCTATTCTTCTCCTCGCTCCTACGCTGGGTTTAGCCTCGCAGGATGCGTTTGGACGGTCTGTTTTAAACATCGAGACAGGAACCCCCCGGGGGGCAGTTGAGGGGATGTCAGGGGGGCAGTTGAGGAGGTCAGGGAGATCCAGTTATTCTGTTTCCTACCGCTGGCCTTGGGAAACGCTGAGCCACCACCACATCCCGATGCCTGTTCCCATGCCTTCTCTCTCTCTTTTACAGCGGATCCTTCCCAACATACACGCAGAGCAGCCCTGTAAAGCAGCGTGTCTGGAAACCATCATCTTTATGTGTTGCTGTGTTAAAAGTCAAGACCATAAAATTACAAGATTACAACACAACCATTTTCAGGCAACGGGCAGATTTAGGCCTAGTCCTCTTTTAAGAGCACTTTCTGTTTCTGTGGCTGCGAGCTGGAAAAAATAACGCTAACCTGTTGCTCTTTCTGTTTTCTGAGAGCGGTCGTTCTGGAAAAGGCTAATGGGGACAGAGCAGGAAACAAACACTCTCTGACTGATTATATCACTCTGCTATTTTTGACGCGGGGGAATAAAATGCTTTGTGCACAAAACACGTTGCTAATTTGTTTTCCTTGTCAGTGAATCTTACCACATTTTAAGAATTCTTCAGGGTCATATTTCACCTCCCAAAGCCACAACAAAGAAACATGTTCAGCATGTATTATTATAATAGTACATGTTATATAAGATTGATAGGCCTGTATTTATTAAATCAATCAATTATATTTAATAGCAATTTAAAATATTTATATTATTAAATATTCAGATCCTTAAGGTATAATAAAATAATGTAAATTATAATAATAATACATATTACAATACATAAACAATATAATTAATAATTCATATATTTATAAAATAAATATTAATACATTTTACCATATACCATTTTTCTTTTAAGGATGTTTACATATAACTTAAATGAATACGTATATACTAAAATACATTTGAAAAAAAATTTAATATAGTAATAATTTAATAAATGTAATGCAATAATTATAACAATACATTCTGAGATTTAATATAATTGCTAATTTTTTTTGTTTAAAGGATGTTCAGTTGAATTAATTAAATATGGTTTATATAATATTATAATAAATATAATCTAGAGGGAAAGACAAGTAAATTGAATTTGTTTAGATAAAAGATTAAAAGTAATTAAATAAATACAACATTAAAAACAATATAATTAATGTTTTATTACAATGAATTATAATGCATTAAAATATTAATACATACAGATTAATTCATTTTATGTATTATTTTTTTATTTTTTTTTATGTTTTTTTTATTTATTTATTTTTGTGTAAGTGCAAAGTTTTTATTGCACATAAATGAGCATGCAAATTGATATGTTGCCTTGCTGTAAGGCTTTTTTAATCTTGCACGACTGGTTGTTATTGCAACACATGAGATGCTCTCTGTGAAGTGTCTGCCTGACGAAACCCAACACTCATCCCATCCATAAATGAAAGTCAGACAAATGCAAGCAAAATCAGGCACCTGAAGACAAGCAGCTCTGTCTGCGGATTCTTGAGCCAAACCCAGCATAAGAGCAGGATTCACACAGCCTTTGTGCAGCTGTGAAGATCTGCATGCAAGAATGCAGAAGATCAGGCCCAGCGCACTCGTCTATCATTTCTGCACAAAATAAAGAAAGAAACAAACAAACAATTTTTTTTTATTATTTAATATTTTCATAAAATATAAAAGGAATTTTCAGTCTTTTTCACACACACAAATAATAATAATAAAGAAAAGAAATATATTTTTTTTTAATTTATTTTATTTTATTTAAGTTGTTATTTTTATACTTCAAAACAAGCTGATTGAGTGATTTTAAATACTTTTTTAAGTGTAGCATGTAAATGACATCATAAACTGCATCTGCATCTGTAGTCTGCATTGACTAAAGTGATACAAAAAACTTCAAAAATTACATTTCACAAATACTTTATATCGAAATATAATCTGTCCCATTTTGACGCGCCTAGGATTATGGACAATATTATCCCAAAAAAAAGCACAGATGCAGAATTCAATAAAAGTATCATCAGCACCTTGATATACAGTACTATTTTGACTCTAATTATTATTATTTATGATGGATATATGCAAATTGCAACAGCAGTGATGAAGTCTACAACCGAACAATGTGATGCAAAATGGAAAAATGCCATTTAAAGACAACCTTTACATTTTAACACCTGAACGTTCCCAAATCACTAGACCCCAACGAGAGTATTTCTGATTCCCTGACATCACGAGATATCATTTCTGTTCAGATGCCTCCAGAAAGTCAAACAAAGGATTTTTCCATCAGCTCTTCTTCTTTATTTCGAGGTTCAGTCAGTCTGCAGCAGCGCAATCATAATTCTGTAAACCTGAGTACCTGCCAATGAAAACAAGCCATGTTGGTTGGCAAACGTGTGTGTCTTTATCTCTCTTTCTGTCTGTGTCTTCGTGCAGCTGTGTTAAACAAACAGCCTAGTGCAGCTGGACCCCCGAACATGGGCAAAGGGGAATTTTAATCCCCTGTTTTTCTGTTCTTTGGCACCAGTCAGATTTATGTGCTCATAAAAGCAGGAGAAAATCATCCGCGGCGCTGGAGGAACTGACCCCGTGTTTTCTTCAGGAGCTGGATAGGAAGGTTTGGGACGCGCTCGTGTCAGCTCCAGACTAAAGACACCGTGATTTTCGAGTCAGACGACTTAATGGAGTGATAATTGAGCGTAAGCTGAGCTAAAGACTCACGCAAACAGACACGTTCTGTCTCGGCGACTTATGAAATATCCATCACTGTCAGCAGAGTGTAGAAGCAACGCTTGCGTAAGAGCCAGATCTTTTTCCTCAGAGCTGATCTGAAAACAAACTCTGTGCCGCACACCAAACCACTTCCAGCTGTCCTCCGACCCACACAAACACGCAGTGCAATTACCGTCCCGTGCCAGCGGTGCCAGATTAGGTGATACGTTGAGCCTCCGGCCAGATTTTAGCGCGAAACTCTAGTGGCTCTCATTGTGCTCCGGCGGCCATACGAAACCAGCACACACACACCGAGATCTCCACAGCCTCACGCTTCTCCTGAGACCGCACTGGGATGATGGGATGATGATGAAGGTATAGTCCAGACAACTAACAACTTGGTATTCATCTCGAAAACAAGAAGTCCAGCACTGACCGACAGCAGATATAGGGAGAACCCTCATTGCCATGAGCCTACCACTGAAGAATATTAAAATAAAATGTTTTTTCATGTTAATTTGAATAATCAATTTGTTGAGAAACATTGACAAAAAATAAATAAATAAAATTTAAATGTCATGGTATTTTTTATGAAGAAAAATTTTTTATTTTAATATTAATTTTGCTGAGAAACATTGTTTGGCAAAAAATAATAATCAATAATCAAATGCCAAATTGAATGGCATTTTCATGAGCCTAGCACTGAAAAAACAATTAACTAGTAAGCTAGTTATTTTAATATTAATTCATTTTGTTGAGAAAAAAAATGTTAGTAAAAAAAAACAAAACACTAAATTAAATACAGTAAAATAAAATGCATTTTAATATATACTGTGACTCTTAGAAATAACACTTTAAATTAACAATAGCAAGTTTTTACTTTTTATAGTGTAGTTTTATAATGCAACATTATAACATTACCTTATTTTTTTTTACATTTTTTGTTTTAATTTTTATTGTTCATGTTTATGCTATAATAGGCAGAATGAAACTAAATTCATTCAAGTTATCATTCGCCATGATGCCATGCAATCTAGTTAGATCTAATTAGATTAGATGCAAACTAATCACACTTAATTTAATTTATAAATTGATTTAAAGAAATGTTGATTGGGTTGATAGTGCTCTACACACAGACTCAGCCTCTGAACAGACTCTCACGCTGAGAAACACAACTTAACAAATCAGGGCACGTGTTGCATCAGTCACTGAACATCCAGTCCAAGGGTACGCCTTACAGGAAGCTCCCAATCTCCCGGTAAAAAACGGCCCATCTGGAAATCAAACAGTCCTCTGCCATAAAAAAGATAAACGAGGCTTTGAGAATGTCCATATTGAAGCGAGCAGCGCTCACCGTCCTCAGGGATCACGCCTGCAGGAGGTTTGCTGCATTCTGGGATACGTGCTGCTTCTGAAGCATCAGGTGCTCGAAAGCAGGACTGAATGATTTGTACTATTGTAAAAATGAATGTAAAAACATACTCAATAAAGCAAAAAAAAAAGGGAAAATAAAAAATTTAGTAAAAGAACGAAACACAGGGAGTTAAAATGGAGAGAATATAGAGACTTACAAATGATGTCATCAGCTCTCAGAATCATTCCACAAATTCTACATATTTCCACACAGCAGAATGCACTGTTGAAGTGCTGAAGCATCTCCAGTGGCCTTGAGAAGCTAACCCCGTATCTTAAACCCTCATGTTTTTAAAATCAGGAGTGAAAGTGCAATTCTGGCCAAACATTTGAGAAAAAAAAATTATAGAAATTTATATACACATATTGTATATATATCTTATGCTGATAAAAATAACAGTAAGATTATGAAATACAACTAGAATTATGGAAATGTTTGAACGTTTTTTTACATTTTAATAAAATGAAAAACCAAAAGACTTCACAAGGGCCATCAATTTACTCACAATAGAATATAGAGAATATAACAAAAGTTTAAAAACAGATATTTTATCCACTAAAAGGTTTAAAATAATAAAGGCTTTTATTGAACAAACGACAGCACGGGGGTCGCTCTACACACCCATCCTGGACCCACAAGGACACCGGCATGCAGAGGAGAGGTGTGCTCGGTCTTTAACAGCGGTGCTGATGAGGCTTCATTCACTTTCTGTGCCCTTCCTCTCACACACACCCCACACCCGTGGGAAGCCTGGTGATGGGCGGCGAATAAGGGACGGGGTGATGATGATAAACCGGAGAGGCAGCCAACTCACCACAAATACTTCAAAAACAATGTTCCTCAACATCAAATTGCAAAGGCTTTGCAAATCTCATAATCTACAGTGTATAACATCATCAAAAGATTTAGATTTAGATTTAAATATCTGTGTGTAAGGGACACCTTCGGGTCTCAGACAACACGGCATCACTCATCATATGATTCTGTCATTGACATTACTAAATGGGCTCAGGAATACTTCCAGAAACCACTGTCGGTAAACACAATCTACTGTACCATACCAACTAAAGCTCTATCATGCGAAAAGGAAGTTAATATTCTCGTTGGAAATCACAGACTGCATGTCCTCCGGGCTAAAGAAGAGATGCATGTTATCAGTATTCAGTATCTCTGATGGTATGGGGGTGTATGAGTGCATACACTATGGGCAGCTTACATGTTTTAGAAGGTACTATGAGTGCTGAAAGATATATAAACCTTTTAGAGCAACATATGCTCCCCTCCAGATGACGTCTATTTCAGGAAAGGCCTTGTGTTTTTTAGAAGAACAATGCAAAACCACATACTGCTGCTATCACACCATGAAATAAAGTCGAGGGCAACATCCACTTCACGCTGATATAAAAAAGTTATAAAGATTCTTCAAAAAACACACCTCTTCCATCTTTATTTCACCGTCTAACTATAGCACTCTTTAATCTAAAAGTATTCTTAAAATATATATATTTTTTTTTATTCATTTAATGCTTTTATCTTAAGAAAAAACAACATCTGTTTACTTTTTAGGCCTATTTATTACATAATTAACAAAGTCAAAACTTGCTTTATTCTTTTTCTGATCTATCTGTTTAGTTATTAATAAACAAAAATTCATTACTCTTTGAGGTATGAGCAATGGTTTATGCCCTGGACTTTCAAATAAAATGCGTCATGAAAGCAAACTGTCCACAACTAACAAACAGATCATAAAAGTGACATTAAGTTAGTCTCGGATCAACTGAATACGTGTTATTATAAGCAACGGTGAGGAATACCAAATCTAAATGTGTTATTTTTGCAGCTGGATTCAAACTTGGTGTGGTGCTTTTGGTCTCTTAAACTTTACATTTCTTATCAAACGACCAAACGATCAAATCTCAGCATATTATTCCTTTTATTAATAAACATTTGAGTTAAAATGAATACTTCTGCCTTAACATCTCCATGTCTATGAAAGATCAAGTGTGACAACGTGCACGAAAACTGGTAGAGAGTAACAAAAACAGGGAATAAACATGTTCCCGTCTTAGCTCTTAAAATGTTTCCTGTTCTGAGAGTCAGACACACGTTGAATGCTGCTGTCTCTCTACCACACACTCTCTCTCTCTCTCTCTCTCTCTAGTAAATATGGCACTGCATTGTGCAGCTCTGTGAAACTCCACAGGCGTCTACTAATGCTCAACAGTGGGAGAGAGGCCCACACACACACACACACACACACACACGCACACACACACACTCAGTGGCTTTGACTGGTGTCAGAACTAGAGCAAAAGCTCCCAGCAGTCTCCCGTTTACAATCCCGCCGGAGAATTATTTGCCTGTCAATCAGTGCCACTGTACATGTGTGCGTGTCATCCTGTTCAATAATTCAAACATTTGTTTACTTACTTACAATGTGCGATGATCACAAAGAGCAATTTGTCATACAGTCCTGTTTCATAACATTTGTTCTGGTGTGTGTGCGTGTGTGTTTAAGCTTAAGACAGATTGATGAACACGCTCCAGCGGTATATTTCAACACTGACAACATTCATGGCAGGGATAATAAATGATGATCTGGTGTGTTCACGACTATGATGGAAGACACTTAGAAAGGCCAATAGAGAAGCACATTGCCAGGGCTTGTCTACACCTGGAGTCATTCAACATTTAGTTGAAGAAAAAGAATGGGTTTGTTTGTTCTTTTCTTTATTGTTTTGTCAGATGTGATGTCTTAGTAAATGGTAGGATTACATTGTTACCATTTTCCTACATTATTATGAATAATTAAGGATTTTTTTTTTCTATGTAATTTTTAATTAAACAGCCACTTGATCATCACTGAAACAACAGACTTCTGTTTGCGAACATTTTCTGTTTTCTTTTCAATTTTAAAGGTTTTGATAATTTTGTTATGTGGTTTTTAATAGAAAATGAGAAATGTTACCTTGTTGTAGAAATGTTTTAATGTCAAAGTAACCATTTATATTAAAAAGCATGCAAAAAACTTTTTCTGTAATGATTCCGATTTAAGTTTTTGTTTTTTTATTAACTATTTAATAACCTGGGCTTAAACTTTTTAATAATTGGCTGCAAGCTGCGTTTGAATGTCCCTCCATCCAATCAACAACCAGCAGACTAAACCAAGTCCCACCCATTAAAATAATAATTTCTGCTAATAGTGTATTTCACTAAAATCATTTTGTCATCACTCTGAGAAACATTATATCTATCTACTGTATATACAGTATATACTCTATAAATTTGTAAAGGTATTTGTTATGTTATTGCATTGGTTGGAGCATAAGAAACAAACAGAGAAAAAAAAATTATGCTATGCCTTTTGTATTAAAATAAAATTTAAACAGACATGAAAAGGCAAAAAAAAACAAAAAAAAACAAGCATAATAATAGCTTTAAAACATTTTCAGAAAAAAAAAAAAATTATCTCATGGGAATATTAATGTTATTAATTCCTAATATTGACTTGTTGTGTCTCCTTGCTTCATAACAAAATGTCATATTACGTTTTAAAACCCCATAACGTCAGAATCAGTTGTTTTTGTTGTGGTTGAACTTTGACGCTCTCTCTCATTCGTTCTATACAGGTCAAACGACTCTTCATGTTCCTCGGTGGGAAAGCATATGTTCTGCATGTCATA
>JAUCNO010001298.1:38913-50631 GCA_032353835.1 Enteromius viviparus
ACAGTGGAAAACCAAACAGAGCCGAGTCGAGTCGAGCCGAGGCGAGCTGGTACTGTGTAGTGGAAAAGCGCCATTATAGTCTCTTCTTGATGATGTCAGTGATTATGTAAGTGAGAGCAAGACAATAGGGCTCTGTATGAGCCAGTAAGGTGTTAAAAGTTTTCCCTATAGCACTGTTTGGGCTGGACGCCGCAATAAACTTCCATCTTTTTACAGTTTTACAGTCGCCTCTGGCGCCTCAGTGAAATGTACACTAAAACTATATGTTTATTCAGTCCAGAAATGCTAAAACGTGTCTGAAAGTTCTTATCAAACATATTGAAGCTGATGATCACATCCTAATAAATGCTGGTGGCTGAAGGGTATAATTCTCCCAGTATATCAGCTCTCTTCCTCCCTTCACTCATCACTGGAGTTGTACAGTAATGGTCCTCCAGTGGTTTTGCTGAAATGTGATTTTAAATCTTGTGACTGTGACTTTATACATTGACTTTAAACATTGCAATGTCAATTGTATTACTCACAATCGCAACTTTATGTTTCATAGAGTGACTTCATAAATACACAGTGCTGTGCCTTGCGAAAACAAGTTTTTTTTCACATTTTATTATACTTTAAACTGCTTTAAATTACTTTCTACATCAATCTACACTCCATACACCATAACTGTACGGCAAAAAGCAGATTTGTAATATCTTTGCAAATGTATTGCAAATAAAAAACAAAAATGATACTATTCTACTACATAAGTATTCATACCCTTATCTGGGACAGTTAAAAGGTAGCTCCTGAATATTCATATTGTTTTTAGATGTTACTACACTTGAGGTGAAGTAAACCTGTGGCAAATTCAATTGATTGGGTATGATTTGGAAAGGCACACGTCTTAATAAAAGGTCTAACAGCTGATAATGCATATCAGAGCACAAACCATGCATTGAGGTCAAAAGGAACTGCCTGAAGAGCTGAGAAAACAGCTTTGAGCCAAGCCACACATCTGTAGAAGATTTCAGAAAAATATTCTGCTTCACTGAAGGATCACAGAAGCATGTAGTCTCTGTTAACCTTATTGGAAGGAGTTTGAAACAACCAAGACTTCTCCTAGATCTAGACTAATGGCCAAACCAAGCAACTGATGGAGAAGGGCTTTGATCATATGTAGAGATCGAAGAAATCTACAGAAGGACAAACATCACTGCAACACTTCATCAGTTTGGGCTTCATGGCGTCATCTCCTCAGTTAAGACACATGAAAACACACATGGAATTTACAAAAAAGCACCTGAAGGACCGTCATATTCTGAGAAACAAGATCATCTGCTCTGATCAACCTCAATTCTCAGCATGATATTTGAAGGAAACCAGCTCTGCTCATCATCTACAGAGGACCATACCAAAAGTAAAGTGTGCTGGTGTGTTTTTCAGAAGGTTCACCTTCCAACAGGACAATGACCCTAAACACACAGCATGAGTGGCTTAAAGACAACTCTGTTAATGTCCTTGAGTGGCCTGTTAACTGTCACGCCCATTTTTGAGTGTAGGCCTGCAAAGGTAATGTCGAAATTCAAATAAATATAATTCTTGAACTCTTTAAAAAAAAAAGAGACTTTTGTAGTTTCTTGCACAGGTGTCTGGAGTTTAAAAAAATAAAAACCAAAAAAGTCATAGCTGTTTAAGTTTACAGTAATAACAAAGTACTGCAATAAAATTATATATTTTAATAAAATTATATATATATATATATATATATATATATATATATAACTTTTGTTTACCCTAAAAATTCTATAAAATGAAAGCCATAGATCTAAAGAAGTTGTGTTCCAAATTTGAGACTGATATCACAAAAAATTTGCTGCTATTCCAAAAACGGCCACTAGGTCACATTTTTGATTCCTAAAAGAAACGTGAGTACCACTTGATCTTACCCTGGGCCCGCCTATACGTCCTGTGACACTACATTAAATTTCGCGAGCAAAGTCAGTCTGGCAAAGCTGTCGTTTTAGAGCATTTCCGTTCCCAAAAATGTGGGAACCAATGAGAAATATAATATTTATTCATTGAATTAATATATGACAATGCTACAAAGATATATATATATTAGGGATGTAACGGTATCAAAATTTCATGGTACGGTAATACCTCGGTATGAATGGCACGGTAGGTATTTTATTTACATAAAAAACAAAATTAATTTAAAGGCTCAAAAAAGTGCCAGAAGTGTTTATTAAAAAAGTTTACATGAACATATCAATGGCACACACATTAGCCATCTATCTGTAGACTTTGAAACAGGAAGGTCTAGGTTACAAACGTAACCCTCGTTCCCTGAAGAAGGGAACGGAGACGTTACATATGGGAACTCGCCAGAGAGACATATTGCCTTTGAGCTCTTTACTAAAGGCCATTGAACATTGGTGTGCACTGATTGCCCTCAGGTGCACCTCATCACTGTATGAGTATAAGAGGGCACGCGCACAGTGCGCCTGCAGCTTTTAGCTGAACAGAAACTGTTGCATGCGGAACAAAAAATATACAATATATCGATACAAATATGGATATAATTGAAGGGAAACACAGCCTTCTGGTTGACTGTGGAGGTTTTGATGCCACACCTCTGGGTGAAGGACACCTGGAGAAAGCGCAGCCGGAGCTACTCCGCTCCAGTCCGACTGCAGGGCAGAGAGGACTCAGGTTACGCACATTCAAGGGAACAATGGGGCAAAGCTCTCCCTGGTATAAATAAGCCAGGGAGATGGCTTCTACCACCCAGTGAGCCAACCTCTGTTTGGTGACAGCTCTGAGTAGCGTCGGTGCAGAGGTGCAGGGTGCGTACAGGAAAAAATAACTCTAAGGCTGGGTCTGCCTCCTCCCGGGGCAGAGCTTGCAGGTTCACCACCTGATCGTGGAAAGGCGTGGTGGGAACCTTGGGCACATAGTCAGGTCTCAGGATAACGTGAGAATCGGCCGGGCCAAACTGTAGGCACTCTTCGCTGACAGAGAAGGCTTGTAGATCCCCTACCCTCTTAATAGAGGCCAGCGCAATGAGAAGAGCAGTCTTCAGCGACAGATATTTTATATCGACTGACTGAAGGGGCTCAGAATGAGCTAACCGCAGCCCGTTTAAGGCGACGGTCAGGTCCCAAGATGACAAGAGGTGTGGTCTACGGTGGGAATACCCGACGCGCACCCCTAAGGGATCTAACGATGAGCTGATGCTTCCTGAGGGACATATGCCATATGGTACCCAACCCCTAAAAAAGAAGGTCCTTCCTCCAGGGGATTTTCTAGGGAGGGGCTGCCGCAAGGAACTTCTGCAAACCAGGTTTGGGAGAGCCAGTAAGGTGCTACCAGCAGGACTTGTTCCTCGTCCTCCCTGATCTTGCACAGTGTCTGTGCAAGGAGGCTCATTGGGGGAAAGGCGTACTTGAGCCCCGGAGGCCAGCTGCATGCCAGAGCATCCCTGCCGAGCGCCCAAGGGGACTCGCGAAGGGAATAAAACAGCGGGCAATGGGTCGACTCGGGGAAGCGAAGAGATCAATCTTGGCTTCCCCAAAGTGATCCCAGATCAACTGGACTACCTGGGGGTGGAGCCGCCATTCTCCAGGGTGGGTGGACTTACATGAGAGCTGATCTGCTGCACGGTTGAGTAACCCTGGAACATGAATAGTGCACAGCGATTTTAGTCGTGTTGTGACTCCACAGGAGCAGATGGCGGGCGAGCTGTGACATCCGGACCAACACGTGCTTGTGGCGGAGCATCAGAAGAAAATAAGCTTAGCTTGAGGCAATTGATATGCCAAAGCAGTCGGACACCTGTCCAGGGACCCGAGGCTGCTTGCCCGTTGCATACAGCACCCCATCTTCTCTTGGTTGACCTGAAGACCCAGCTGGCTGGGGTGCCGAAGCACTATGTCCCTGTGCATGCACAACAAATCCTTTGAGTGAGCTATTATCAGCGAGTCATCGAGATAGCTGAGGACGTGAATGCCCATCTGCCACAGTGGGGAGAGAGCACCCTCCGCAAGCTTCGTGAAGACCTGGGGAGACAGGGTCAGGCCAAAGGGTAAAACGGGATACTGATATGCTCGACCCTCAAACTCAAACCGCAGAAGGGGTCTGTGGCGAGGCAGAATCAAAACATGATCCGTGTGGACTAAGACATGCCTCGAAACCTGTCCTAGGGTCACTCCTACCCGTAGGAAAGCAGGGTTGGACCACAGGCTGAATAAGTGGCGACACTCCTGGGAAACGCCAATCCGAAGCGCAACACGGTGCCATGCCAATCTCGTGACCCGATCGTGTAAACATCGCAGAAGCGGTCTTCAATGTAACAAGCCCAGCGCCGTGATCACGGCTGCAGCTGCCATATGCCCCAGGAGCCTCTGAAAAGTTTTGAGAGGAACCGCTGTTTTATGCCTGAACGTATCTAGGCAGTTCAGCATGGCCTGCACGCACTCGTTGGTGAGACGGGCAGTCATTTTGATCGAGTCCAGCTCCATACCAAGATAAGAGATCCTCTGCACTGGGGAGAGTTTGCTCTTCTCTCGGTTGACCTGAAGACCAAGCTGGCTGAGGTGCCGAAGCACTATGTCCCTGTTCATGCACAACAAATCCTTCGAGTGAGCTATTATCAGCGAGTCATCGAGATAGTTGAGGATGCGAATGCCCATCTGCCACAGCAGAGCACCCTCCACGAGCTTCGTGAAGACCTGGGGAGACAGGGTCAGGCCAAAGGGTAAAACGTGATACTGATATGCTCGACCCTCAAACGCAAACTGCAGAAGGGGTCTGTTGCGAGGCAGAATCAAAACATGAAAGTATGCGTCCTTCAGGTTGATGGCTGCGAACCAATCCTGACTCCGAATGCATGTCAGTATGCGCTTCAGAGTGACTCTCAGATCCAGGATTGGTTTCAACCCACAGTACGGGCGGCTTGGCTCGCCCCTTGGACAGGTCCACGCCTGTACAGCTCCTTGAGAGCTTTCGCCTGGTACACTTGCAGTGTAGCCATGGTGTGCAAGGCTGTGGCAGCCTGTCCCGCAGCGCAGTAAGCCCTGCTTACACGATTTGGACGTGAGCCAAGGCTGGCCCCGCCAGGAAACAGCGCCGCGAAAGCACAGATGTACCGCAGGCTGCTCGCCGCAACAGGCGCTTCACCATCAGACTCACCCTCTGATGGTGCAGAAGACATCTTGACCTCTCGTGGCACCACGAAGGACACACTCGGGCCTGTCTTAGCAGAGGGAGCGACCAAGGGGCTACGCAGCACCGTCATGACCGTCTGACGAGGTGAGAACACTTCGTTCACTTTTCTCACAGAAGAAAAAGCCCAGGGGATCTCCAGCTCCAAAACAGCAATTTTTACCTGAAAGGGTAACTTCAATTTTAATAACAAAAAAATATTAAACCTTCCACACATCCGATTTAAAACCCACTTTAGGTTGCCTGATGACGTCATGTATCAATTTGCATATTCGTTACGTCAGTGTATCATATTATCTTGCTTCTCTGGGGTCACATAATGTTATTTAGTGCACCCTAATTCTCAATATAACGGTTTTCACTGATATTTTTAATGGTTTCTGAATAATGGTTAAAATAGAGTTAGAAGCAACATAATATCTATTTTAACTGAAAGCCCTGCTCCTCTCAGCCGCGCACTGAACAGAACAGACACAGAGAGAGGCATGTCCGTGCCGTGTAAACAAGAGCTCGCGCTAGCGCGGAGCAGTACCATAGACTCGCTGAGGTTTGTCCAAGAAGTCTCTAGATTTGTCGCTAGTCACTTTTAGGGAAAAATTACGCCAAAGGGGTCTGAATAGTCCCTAATTATAGAGACAAAGTCGCTAAGTTGGCAACACTGATACTGACAACAGACCACAAAGAATGATGGACACGCTTGGGCTGATGGGAATTTATTTCCCGCTACCTCCCGTTTGCTCCATTCACCTGAGCAAACTTTTCTCAGAAGACCTATAGTTTTATCGAGTCATGTGACAATGGTATTATCGGAAAAATTTGATATTGCGGTATGACAGTATTTAGAGACTTCAGTTCCCACGTGTCACTGATGCAATGTGCAGTTTCTCCGAGGATATTGTTGTCCCACTGTCCTGACAAATAATTTGTCACACTGTTGGAAATTCGTTAAAAAAATTAATTAATGTCATTAACGCGTTATTTTTGACAGGCCTAATATATATATATATATATACAAATAAAAATTCTACTATAACATAAAGAGGCTTTATGAAAATAATTTTCAAAGTGAAAGTAGTTGTCACATCCACACCAGGCTCCTCGCGGATTCCAGTCCGCTGATTCCTATTACCGCTCCAGAGTTTCGGCCAGGAGAGCCGATCCAGTTCCCCATAGATTCCAGTCCGTTGTCTGCTGTTCTTGAGATGTGGCAAGGAGAGACGATCCTGATTCCAGTTCCTGATTTACGCCCCGGAAAGCCGATTCCATTTCCTGATTTCCGGCCAGGAGAGCCGATCTAGGTTCCACTCCTTGAGTTTGCGCTTCAAGAGCGCCTCCCTGAACTTGCGCTGTAAGAGTGCCCTCCTAAGCCCGAGCTTCCAGAGCGCTCCCTTGAGCCCAAGCTTCCAGAACATTACCCAGAGGGCGAGGGTAATGTCACATCCACACCAGGCTTTACCTTCACCCAATCACCTATGCTCACTCTAATCTGAAGCACTGATCACCACCACCTGACACCACCACCTGTATCCAATCATAACACTAATCAGCCACCACATAAAAGCACACACCCCAATGCACTTCTGGTCCGAGCTTGTCTATGGATGAAGTGGACATACTGGCAGGAACTACAGTATATCCTTGACAAACTTACCCCTTTACTTACCTGAACCTTCTCCTCATCTCCCTGCATTATCTGTGTTTCTCCCAGCCCCCTGTGTGTTCCTCCAGCGTGTGTGGTGTGTGGCTGTTTTTAAATTAAAACTTAATTAATTTATTAACTTATTAATTTAATAAATGTTTGCATATTTAGAAAAATATAATATGGGTTATAAATAAGTTTAGTTTTCCAAAGGTTTGTCAATTTCAAGCAACCTTATAAGACATCTAATTTGTCTTATAATTCACCAAAATCTTGTTTGATGTTAAAAAGCATTTCCTTCTTTTTTTTTGCCACACACAATCAGCTGTCTTGTATTATTTGCATCTAGCATTATTTTTTTTCCATACAATCTACAACTCTTGTACTACAGACCTGCGAGTCACCACTTCAAACACACTGTTTAGGCTAGATCACTGCACAACAGCTTTACACGGCTTACTCATCACATCACCAGTGGTGCATGTAAAATCCATGCATGTTTACTCAGCCTACGCTGTGATTCACAAATTCCAGCACTACAACAATCGCTCGCGAACATCTCAGACACTTTAATAAGGGTTATCGACGGCTGCTCGTCACTGACAATACATCCTTTATTAGGCACAAAGACGCTGCTTTACTGTACGTTAAATCACATGCACGTTGGAAACTCTGACGCATTATCAAGCACTCTGCAATTATCATTAGCTTGCATTAAGCCATATATTAAACACAAGGGTCAAATTCTTGGCCGAGGCTCTTCGGCATAGTGCAAACATTCATGAAAGGCTGGCCATCTCGTACAGAGCACATAACTCATGATAATTGTGTAAAATTAAGGAAATGAGGAGTTATTAAGTGACGACCCCCTGTCGCTAAATCAGCTCCCTTTCTCAGCACTCAACCACTTAAGACAATTAGGCAGTGGGTGGAATGGGTTGTGCTGGTTGTTAAAGCTGAGCGGTGTAGTTTAAGTGGGCAGGACGCCCCGGGCTGCGTGTGTTTAATTGGCTTGACTCATCAGCATGCTGTGAGAGGCATTCATAGCGCTACAGGACTACAGTTCCCAGCATGCCTCAGGCCACCACCGCCCTCTGTGGACCATAAAAATCTGTTCTGCCTCTACTAGATTATATGTAAGAAGCTATGTTCATTACTTGGGTTAATTCTGTGTTTTTATTCCTTTTGGGCCCTGACAAAGCAAATTAAGTTACAAAAAAAGAAAAAATGTGGACATGATATAGTCATTATATTTATACAGTGTACACTCGGGCGAGCAACAGAGAGTGCCCTCTAGCGGAGTTTCATCGCACTTCCAGCTGGGATGGTGACAGACATGTCAAACATGTACTTGCTTAAAATAAAAAAATACTTTGAAGCATTAAAGTGACAGTAAAGACTATTGTTACAAAAAACAATAAATAAATAATATAATTAAACAAATAAATAAATATTCTTTTGAACTACCTACTCAGAGAATCCTGAAGAAATTATTTGTGTTTTGTTTTTTTTAAATATTAAGTTACACATTATATTATTATTACAGGGTGCTGTGCTGTGCGGGGTAAGGACATCGCTGGAGACGTTGAATCCAAAAACATAAAGTCTTTTAATGAAATAAACTATAACTGAGATCCACATTGAAAGTACACGTACACACATTTTTACATTGATTGATGAGGGACACTAGAAGACACAGACATTAAGGACTAAACATAATAAGGGAAAAACTCAGGACAGCTAGGAAACACAGGAGGAGACTAGTTAACTAATAACCATTCAAACACAGGAACATCTAAACATGGGCGTACACATGAGAAAGAAAACAAAACAGGAAGAAAACGGAATCAAAACAAAAATACAATGAACAGCGAAACTAAAGACAGATAGAAACCTAACAATTATTTCTTGAGCATTACATTAACACTGAAAACTGAAGGAATGATGATGAAAAGCTTTGCATCAAAGGAATTATATATAAAACAACAAAGGGCTTAACCACAAAAATAGTTTTATATATAAATAGTTTTAAAACACAGTAATATTTAATATGCTTCCTTATTCTTTCATATATTTTAATTTGCACAAGACATTTGTGACATTTTACACTCCATAAACATATTTGAAAGCTTAAAAGTAAACACATTACTTACATTTAATGTGCTTCTATGGACATAAAATAACTTTTGTGAATTTTTTTTGATGCTGACATTTGACAAGTATTTTAGGGATGCATGATATTATCAGACTGATATCAGAATCAGCCATTATGGGATTTTAACTGAAATATCTGCAGGATTTCCAAAATTCTGCAGGTATGTCTCGCCGATAAAAGGAATAGAGTAAATCACATGTGCTCACGGTGTATTAGTGATTTGATCACGTCATCTTTCTGGTGGAAATGTGCAGCGATTGACATGTAGTTTATTTATAGCTATTTTTAAAGCTTCAAAGTACTATCAAATATCCTTCATTATAGTTTATTTATTTCTAACAAATAAGTTCTTGTTAAAAAAAAATTAGCAAATAATGATTAATGAAAAAAATGCGTATAATTTTCTTATAAATAATCACCATATCAGATATCGGCAAAAAAGTAGTATTGTGTATCCTTGATATATATATATATATATACATATATGCATATATCTTACAGACCCCAAACTTTTTACAGTTTTTGCAAAAATGCATGATTTATTTTTTTTAAATCATTGTAATTTTTTTTCATTTATATATACATTTGTATATACAACTAACTAAAAAAAATCATAAAATAATTGTAAAACAATAAGATTATTAGTACTATTTAATGAGGTTTTCTTTTCATTCTTTTCTTTTTTCTTAATTGTGATATAAGGATAGACATTCTGGGTTATATACTATATGTATGACTGCATCCATTGCATATTAAATGTTTGTTTTGATCCAGGCAAAAAACTAATGTCTGACGAGGTAAGAAACTTCAAAATAACAGAGATGATCAGTTAGATTGAGTTCCGTTAGAATATGTTTCCTGGTAATTTGACACTGGCTCTCTACAGGGATCATGTTCATTCATACTGATGTTTTCAGTGATTATGACACACAACATAAGCCTCACAATTTCCTGCAAACACACCGATAGATAGTCACCAAAAATAGTTCAAACTGCTATTTCAAGACAAGAGTACTTGTCTTATGAAATACTTAGTAGAGTACTTCTTATGAAATCATAAGTACTACTTACGAAATCTCACCTGGCCATTCAGACTTGATACATCAGACCAAACCATTTTATGATGCTTTTCTTAAAAGAGCAGCATGAACATTCTTCAAAACGTTTCTTTCCGTATTTCACATATGAGAGGAAGTCATTTCATTTATATTTTTCTGTGAACTGTTACTGAGTGCTGTGATACGTCTCCTATGGTTTAGTCGGTTGTGGGCAGGACGGAGGTCTAGACATACACACACGAGCTCCAGCAAACACAATTAAATCACAGATAAAGGAAATAGGTTGTGCAGGCATGACTGCAGTTCAGAGAATGAAGCCTCTTCATGAAGTGGCCTGTGGACAGGCTGACATTGTGCTGCGAGCTGCTGAGCGCACCATAAACATGAGAACTGCCCTCGCTCTTATGAGCTCATAATCAAATCAGGCTCATTGATAAGAGCTGTGGACAAACCTCTCAGTGTGGACGCAGAACAAAAGCGCTGTAGCTGCTCTTCTCCGCTGGCATGACAATGGGCCCAATTTAATCAAACCACCATTAAAACCAATGTACGACATGCCAAGCAAAATATGATTTTCCCACAGGTTTTCTCGCTTATGTGTATTTCAGCTTAATCAAATGTAGTGGCGTTTACAAAGCGGCCCAAGAGTTTGGAGATTGCTGGAGTCTAGACATCTCTACTGAAGGAGCGTTTGTCATTTGGCATCGTCAGTTTGACTAAATCATTGAGGGTCAGCTCAAGATTATATCAATGATTGTGAACTCGTGAGCTCTGTAATTGAACTACGTCTAGGTGAAAGGAACTGTATTTGTTTTAACATCTAGTCACCAAGCTAGTTCCAAATCTACATGAAGGTTATATTACACTTTACAGTACAGCTACACTTTAAAAATATTTGAAAGATAATAGAAGCAATTATGAAATTATTTATAAGGTGGTGCACTTAGGTTTTACTTAAGTACATCAAAAACTTCAACTAATTGCATTTAATTTATAATTATCCTTATTATTATTATTATTATTATTATATAATACAGACATTTATAATACATTTTATTTTTACTTAAGTATTAAGTTAGAAAAATACATTGTTGAATGTTGGTTTCATAAAAAAAACTTTTAATAAAAACTATTGATTCTAAAAATGTCATGTGGTGTAAACATTCAGGAAAAAAGTAATAAAATACTTTCCTTACATCTTGAATTTGTTAATATTTTCAAAAAGGATTTAAATCCTAGTGTAAATATATATATATATATATATATATATCACTAATATCATAAATTATGAATTCATAAATAGTATTTAATTTAAGGGAAAGTTGCACCACATTTTTTTAGCCTGGAATATCTGATTTTTAAAGAGGGTCATCAGATGTACATTTTCCAGAAGTTGATATGATTCTTTTAAATGAAAAGTTTATAACATACGTTAGCTAAAATGTCTCAGTGGTAGTGTAAAATCATGTCTCTTTTAAGGGGTCATATGATGTTGCTAAAAAGAGCATTATTTTGTGTATTTGGTGTAATGCAATGTGTTTTGCAATTTACCTAACACTGTTCGGGAGGCGGGCACACTCTGTTAGTTTAAATCTAGATTAAAGACACATCTCTTTACTCTGGCTTACACATAACACACTGATACACATTTATTAATCAAA
>JAUCNO010001299.1:21168-40416 GCA_032353835.1 Enteromius viviparus
TTGTTTTGGCATCTCGAGGCGAGATTCCTATTCGTCGGTCACCGACGTGACGTCAGAGTGACCGACTGAAAGGGAACTCTTTTTGAATACTCTCATTGAAACAATCGACAGCAGAAACAAATGAGAGGAGTATTGGCAGCTCCTTAAGCTGTTTGCACTTGTATTGCTTTTCTTGTATGTCTGTTTGGTTAACTGACTTAGATTAGGATGCATCCCATGGTCACTGAGTATAAAGGCCTTCAGTATCATCTAAACTGTGCGTTTTTGTCAAACTGACATTTAGTGCATTTTGTTATTTACTTTTGTACAATATTTGGGTCATTACACATTGTTCTCTATCTGTTCTAGGGATGTCCGTGAGTATGCCAATGGCTCGGTTTGTGTTGAGTGTGACAGCCAGTGTGAAAAAGCCGGAGAGAAAAGTTTGACCTGCCATGGTCCGGTATGAGCCTAAAAGCCATCTGAAACTATATTAGTTAATTGGTTTTGTTTTTGCCTTAATTAAAACCTGACAACCTTGACATCAAACAACAGAAAAAGCTTCGATTTCATCCTCATCTTATCATAGCTTCAGACTGCATACAGTGATACTGATTAGAAGCAAATCAAGCTATCCACTTACAGTCTTAAAATTAAATCCTGTCTGTAGCCTCTTTCTAAATGTACCATCAGAACACATAAGATGATTCAAGGCTTGGCTAACCATGCCGTATCACGCAGTTGCATATTATTGATGCACAGAGGTTGTTTATTTATTTAGAGGTTTAAATATATGTGTAATATTTGCGTTGGGACAAATCCCTTTAACAAAGCATGAAACTGTGACCTCAAATGTCCTCAATCTGTGTTATTAATATAAATTTTATAAATGTTATAAAGATAAATATTTATTTATTTATTTTAAGATGAGTGCATTTACTTCACCATGAACTTATCATTTGTTTGTTGCACTGTATATATGCAATTATATAAAATAATAAGGGAGCATATTCAATTTAGTTTAACGTTATTTATCTTTGAACGTTCCATGAATGGATTTTTTTTGTAAATATGCCTGACAAAATGATGACATTTTAGTGTGTGTTTTCTGTAAATCAAGGAAAACTGCATCATATTTATTTTTTTTATTTTTCTTTCACCTATTTTTTATAAAAATAAATAAAAAAATTAAAAAAAATCACAATTAAATTAAACAGAAAACGTATTTATTATTGAGGGAAAAAACAACAGCAATTTAAAGCAGTATTACACTAATTTTTCTTATGCTTAAACAATTAGGCATTTTTGTCATTGTTATTTGATCAAATAAATTAACATAAGAGACAAAAACATAAAAAAGTCATAGCAACCCCAAACCTTTGAACGACAATGCGCAGTTAAAAAAAAAAAAAAAGATCCGTGTAGACCAGCAAGTTCTTTGGAACTTCAAAAGATTTAGTTTTTGTTGAATTTGTTTGAATTTGTCAAAATAATACAATTAAATGAAATGAAATTAAATAAAATGTAATTTAAAATTAAACAAAATAAAACAATAAAAAATAATTGATGTTTCCTTTCCTTTCATTAAATGTTTCCTGTCAGTCTCTAGAGACACTTTTCATTCCTTAAACTTCGATCCTTCTCTCTTTTCCCATTACAGGGTCCAGATCACTGTGTGAAGTGCTTGCATCTTAAAGATGGACCCAACTGTGTGGAGAAATGCCCTGATGGTCTGCAGGGAGCAAACAGCTTCATCTTCAAATATGCTGAGACCAACAACGAGTGCCATCCCTGCCACCCCAACTGCACCCAGGGGTACGACTGTTTGCTTGTGTTTGCACTTAAATCTATTTGTAAGCCTCTTTCCTTCCTTTAACTGCATCAAGCACAGTATGCCCAGAGCACTAACCTAATTGCCCATGTGGGTAAAACCATCGTGGTTAGTGCATTCAGTCTTAGACGCAAGGGCCTGGGGGAGTAGAGAGCTGGAAAAACAGGTTTCCTGACTTCCTAGATCAATGGTCCACAACTGGTTTTGCTGCAGGACCCTTCACATTGGACATTCAAGTAATGATCCAACACAGAGAATTGTTTATTGGGTAACAACGTCTTTAACATTAAAAAATGAAATTTATAGCAGATACATGAATGACCTTATGATATTATGCAAAATTAATCTATTGAGTATTTCATTTGTAATAGTCATGTTAAGGGATTCATTATGGACTGATAATTCTCTGTTCAAAACATATATCTTTTTTTTTTTTTATCTGGAGTGAATCTGATGGTAATTCTCACAAAAACATGTCCAGGTCGCATGTCAAATCAAAGGAAAATATGATAAAATATATTTGCATGAAGAAAATGAAGGCTATTTCCTGACTATTTTTAGTTACATTATCAATGTTTTTTTATTTATTTATTTTTTTTTTTTTAGGCTACTAATTTTGTTCTTTTTTTATCTGGGTACATTGCATCATGTTGAACACTTGTAAATAATACTGACGAAAAATTACCAGTCTACTGCAATGCAACTTAAATAAATTGATTAGAAATTGGTATATCTTTTTCTGTTTTGCAGTTGTACTGGACCCAGAGTACAGGATTGCATTGGCATGTTGGACAGGTACGATTGTTTATAATAAAGTAAAATAATGCACTAATAAAATACAAATCATAGGGAGGGGTTTGTGCTTAACTGGTTTGTGGAAAAATTGACGTGTTTATTGTCCTGTGATCTTTTAGGACTCCTTTGATTGCAGCTGGGTTAATTGGGGGTCTCTTTGTAATGGTCATCATAGCTCTGAGTGTGGCCGTTTACATCCGTCGAAAGAGCATTAAGAAAAAGAGAGCTTTGCGTCGTTTCCTGGAGACTGAGGTGAGAGTGGCCTTTTCTCATATAAGTTTTCTTAAATCAGAAAGCACTGACTAGAAGAGAAACATTCCATACATTATGCATCATATCTTGTGTCTCTTCTGTCTGTCACATTGCATCAAAATCTTTCCCTGTCCACAGCTTTTTTATTCGTTTCGTTTCAATTCTTGGTGAGCTGCATGCTTAAAATTTCCCCAGCACACAGCCCATAAAGTATTCAGCGGAGGGCCTTCCTTAAATGCGTGGCAGGTTTGTTGGGTTAATGCATAGCCCTGTTGCCCTGAATGACTGTGCAGCCTATTAAAAAACATGGCCTGTCTATGCTGGTTTGGATAATTTGCAGGTGGAGCATCAGTGTTATAGACAGCTGTCACCCTGAGAAGATGCCCTGTATCCAAAAGCTGACAGAGACACTCACGCACTAGAATCCTGAAATCCATTTTAGCAAACCTGAGGCCTCTGTTCAAGCAGAAAGGGGTGTGTTTCTGCCAAGAAGAAGATAAGACAAGGCCAGGCCACCCAGTGTTTTAAAAAACAAACAAACAAACAAGAAAAATGTGCATGCATCTGTCTAATGTTCGCTGATTGCCTCTGGAAATGTTAAAATAGATAGCTAAAAATGGTAGCTACAGACGAAGAATTTACAAAAGTTACACAACAAAATACAAGCTGTACATTTTTTTTTTCTTTAAACTCTTCTGAACTCCTCTCCCCATTGACTTCCAGTGTGTGCGCATTACACTTTATTTCTATAAACAGAGAGAAGTGTTAAAATTCTGTTGATAAAGTTATGTTGAACCTGATACATACACAGTATTTTTACAGTGGGGGAAAAAGACGTTTCTCTGTCAGCACCACATATATGGACAGCTCCCTCTAACGCTCTGAATGCTGGGATTCAGCACCACAGAGATGGACAGCTCCACATTGTGTATTTAGTCTTAAAACAAAGTGACAGGCCTCCTGTCTGTACTGTGATTGGTCACATAAAGTAACAGTTAGTCTCTGAATAATGGATAACCAAATTTACACATTTATAGATTGTTAAAATGTCACTTTAAAAAATTTATTTTCCATTACCAGATTGAAAGTGCTGAGTGGACTGTTTGCATAGGGTGTGCTGGGAGATTCCTCCCCCTTTCATATAAATAAGAACAGTGCATCCAGGGACTAAATATCATTATTTTAGCTGCTATCAATGGTGTAATTCCTCAGTTCAGAAAAAAAAAAAAACTATAACCAAGTTGTCATTTAACAAATACTTTTTCAAAGTAATTTATTTAGGATAATTCCCCAGGAGAAACTTGGTATTGAAGGAAAAAGTCACCCCGATATAATCATGCATTCAACTCCTTAAAGGCAGGGTATAAGCTTTTTCAAAAATGCCTTAGAAAAAGATTCGGGCCCTTTAGCAAAACAAAATTTTCAGCCAATCAGCCGTAATAGGCATGTCTATTCGTGAAACTCTGTTTGGTTTCTACAAAACTATTAGTAAATAATAGTTAGTATACAAATTAGTAAATAATGGTTGATTATTATTAATGTTTATTTTATTTTAAGTCAATTTAAGTCAATTTTAGTTCAAACTATAGACACAGTGATGATATCTTATGTATTAAACTTTATGGGCTTCGTGGTCTTCTGGTTTCACACAGTGTGTATAAATTAATAACAATTTGCATTTTAATTTCCTAGTATTTGTATAAGCTGAAACACTTCAAAGGTCTGAAGTCTGTTTTTACGAACACATGCTATTAAACATGTCTGCCACACACATTGTTATTTTCTCCAGCCCTAATGAAACTACAAATGCCACATTATATTTAGCAATTATGTCTCCGTACATCCTTTTCAACCTTACCTCTTCTCTACCCCTCTCATCTTCACTCTGTTCCCTTCACAGCTGTTTACTCTGTAAATATCAAGTACCATCTTTCTTTTCCCTCCTAAGGCCTAATGACTACAGCATAAACAAACTTAATACTAAAAATATAGTTAAATGTAACTTCTAAGAGCTTGTTTTGGAGCTCTGTGTATTTCTGCATTCAGAAGTTGCGTCTGATCTATAAGACTTGGTTGTTTAAGCAGTTAGTGGAGCCATTGACGCCCAGTGGTACAGCACCAAACCAAGCTCAGCTGCGAATACTGAAGGAAACTGAGCTCAAGAGAGTCAAGATTTTGGGAACTGGAGCCTTTGGCATGGTCTATAAGGTAACACTTCTACATTTGATGTGTGTACCTGTCAGCACTTGTTGTTTTATGTGAGTTGAAGGATTGTTGACTGATTCTGATGTCTTCTTTATAAAGGGAATATGGGTTCCAGAAGGAGAAACTGTGAAGATCCCTGTAGCTATAAAAATACTCAATGAAAGTACTGGACCTAAAGCCAATGTGGAGTTTATGGATGTGAGTTAACTACTTTGATCTTAATGTCACTATAAAGGGTTGTATAAATGTCAAACAGGTAGACATAAAAACACGATTCCATTCACTTTCTTTCTTGGACTTAATATTGCATAATATTGTGCACATTTTTCTAATTAAAAGTGTATCCTAGTAAAATAAGAAATGTAGCTTCCTTCTTTTCCTATATATATATATATATACAAGTTCCTTGTGTGTGTGTGTGTGCGCGTGCCTGTGTTTCTTTGCACATACATAAGCAGGCAAGATGATGCAGACCCACTCATGAAAGATCTGTATTCATCCTTGTCTTCGCTGTAACACATAAATATTTATATACTATATGCACTATTTTTGCAGGCCCTTTTTTCCATCTGAAACATATGGCTAATTGAGTGAGACAGGCCAGCAGTTACTGGCAAGGTCAGGCTCACTAATGGAGGTTATTTTCACTGTAGGAGGCAAGAGTACAATGGCTTTTGCTGAAAGACTTGTTATGTTTTGCGTATGATGTATGCCTATAGTGCTGTTATTTGCTTCAAATAAAACTAAGAAATGTAAAGGGGTCAAATCATTTTTTTTTTTTTTTTTCATTTCTTGAGGTTTCGACTAATGATAAGTCAAATTTGTAGGTGTCGCAAGACGTTCTTGAACTTCTCTCTAACCCTTTGAATGAAATGAGCTGTTTATTTGCTATTTGTACATGAAGACTTCTATTTAAACTGCCTCTTCACATGTGAAATGAGATACAGCTCTATGAACAGAAGATTTGCTGTCAGCTCCTGTCAAGTTTGAACAACCCTATCCTTAAACAGCCTTCTTGCAAAGCTGCATTACACAGACAGGTTTACAAAACTCATAATACATTTAGGAATGTGAGTGTTTACATGAGTGCTGTGCAGTCAGCAGATTCTACATCATGAAGAGCATTGAATGGAAAAAGAGACTATGCACTGAATTCCTTGTTTTTTTTTTCATTGCAACAGACAAATTGTGGAATGGGACAAGATTCAAGTGTCCTGCAAGTGTTTAGGAATCACTGTCTCAATGCATTCATTTGTCTGTAGCCAGAAGCTGAGGAATTTTCCATTTTGTGCCCTTGTTTCAGTAAATGTTTGGTTTTGGACTAGAGAGAAAGCTTTAAAGTACAGAAAGTTACTACATGTTTCCTGATTCAATATTGACAATAGAGACATTTTGGTTGTTGATAGAAAAATATCTCCAGAGAAACATTTTTTTTCATGTGACTTTAACACTTCTCTTTTTGGTTTTCTAGGAGGCACTGATCATGGCCAGTATGGAGCATCCTCACCTAGTGCGTCTTTTGGGGGTCTGCTTGAGTCCCACTATTCAGCTGGTAACTCAGCTCATGCCCCACGGCTGCCTGCTGGACTACGTACATGAACACCAGGAGAACATCGGCTCCCAGCTGCTGCTCAACTGGTGTGTGCAGATCGCAAAGGTAAGAAGCATTTCATGTGTTTGGGCTAGTAGTCTTACAGCATCCCGGTAAATACTGGAGAAATTTGATTTTGATTTTTTATTCTTGAAACTGTTTCTTCAACTATCTCTGTTTCAGATTTAGCTTTTGAACACTTTATAGCTGAATTTATTTTATGTTCTTTTTTTTTTTTTTAAATAGTCAAGAAACAATGCCCTATTAATTAAGGTTAAGAACTTTATGAACTTAAAAATAAAAATATATATATATAATATATATATATATATATATATGATATAAATTATTAAAATGTATATAAATGTATTAATGTAGTGTAAATACATGTAAAAAGTTTGAAAATAGTACACACTCATAAAATATACGAAGTATATAAACAAAAACTTTTATTTTGGATGTTAATCTGAAATAATTATTGCCAAGCACTAAATAATAATAATAAGAAGAATAATAATAAGAATATTTCAGTTTATGGACATAATGGACTGCAGTATTTGGTTCTTAATATAGCACTGAAGAATAACACTTTCTGCAACATTAGTTCTTAAATAAAACAACTAAAACAGTATCTGTTTGTTTTTAAATAATGTTGGCTTTAGCTGTAGAAGTCATGGAAAAGTCTCTGAGCATTATCTGTGTTGTATATCACAGCATTTCTGTTTAAGTTACCTCTGTTCCACTGCCGTAGAGCCGGTCATTTAATCTGTCTGTTGTAAATGGATTGTCTGAGTTCAAGAGATGGGTGCTGGTTTGTTGTAACTTAGAGCTCTGGGCTTTGGCTTAATGGCACCTATTAATCAGGTTGTAGGTTGAGCAAATGGCTCGACAACCTTGCCTATTCCTGCCCTGGAATTCTGCTGGTGACTCAGACCCGCTGCTAGAGGTTTTCCCGGTCACGCTGTGAAAAGTTAAAATGCTGTTGCTGGCCAAATTCTCATTGAGCTGCCAAACTGCTCCTGCGCACAGTGAAATAATGACCTCGGCATGAGGATGAGATTACAGTCATTACGACATGATGTATTTAAAGCAGGTTATGTACATTTCAGTTAACAGTTCAGTATTCCAAGCAATAGCAAGTGTAACAAACTAGCTCTTCTTGACCAATCTGAAGTGGCGTTAACCCCCTGTGCACTACAGTTATGATAATGGGCAGACCTCCAACACACAAGCATCTCTCCCAGCATGCGTTGATCACCATCGGCATCCCAGCACTGCGCCTACAGTTGCTCTTTTATCGTGCAAGAGGGAGTTGCTGTGATGCAAATGTTATAATTGATATTTTCCACCCACAGTATTACAGAGCTATTCATAATTTTCTAAAAACATCATTTTTCTTGACATTCTCTTTCTTTTTGTCTGGCATTATGAGTGTTGTCTTTGTAAAGCTGCCACAGTGAAACGTGTTTCAACAGTTAGGAAATTTCCCATTGTGCCGAAGGGATCTTCTTCAAAGATTCCCTCTTTTGCACACTCAGTGTGTTCTCCTGAGCAGGATTGGAAAACCGGTATATATATTGTGAATACCTAATTTTCCTGCACAAATGGCTTTCTTTTGCTGCAAGCATATCTCCTTTGGCCTCATTAAAGAGCTTCAGGTTCCAGAAACCTCTTATATATTCCATCTTTCGTTCATCTACTGATTTTTCTGTGGAAAATCTAAATGAGAAGCTTATCTTGGATTCTATGAAACATTTGCATACAGGTAAACCTACTGTTGTTGAGTTTCTTATGATGCAGAGCAGTAACTACTCATTGCTTTCCAGACTGATTCCTATATAAAATCCTGAAGTGACAATAAACTAGAAGTGATATTGACATATACTTTTCCATATTTTATCACAAAAGGGACTTTTCCGGGTCTTTCCACATGATTAACAATATTAATTATGCTCCAGTATGTCCATGTTTCAAATATTTTCTTTACATTTTACAAAGTATCAACTTCAGTTCAGATTGTTTGAGATCAGAATCTCTGATTTGTGACTGCAGAGTTATCTTGGCTAATCTGATTTTTTGATCTGAAATTTTAGATCTCCTCTGAAATAGTAAGACTGCCATGAAGGTAGACTGCTGAAGGAGAGTGCAGAAGTCAACAGATTCTATAAACATAAAGTCTTTTAATATAATGAAAAGCAAATTTGGGAGAAACATCCAAAAAGCCAATATAACACATTCATTGACTGACAAACTCAAACTCAAAAGACTTATAGGATTTATACACAAGAACTAAATGACTAAAGTGAGGGCAGCTGGGGAGATACCGGTGGAGACAAATCAACTCATAATTACATCAAACACAGAAACTACCAAATATGGGCACACAGGATGGAAATTAATTTTTTTTTTTTCTCATTGCGATCTTATCTTGGAACATTTATCTGTACACTTTATGTATGAATACATATTAATACTAATGGCATTAGGTTGGTTAGAGGGACACAGCCGCAAATATACCAGAGGATTCTGCTCAGCTAAAGTAGTTACAGATACTTACAGATTAGTAAGTACTAACAGATTAGAGAAACTGCTAAACGAGATTTCTCATGAGCCTCTTAGAAGGTCTCCCCACATACATTAATGAGTGTGTAAATGTGTGTTTATCTGTTACACCATAGGATTTTATGTGTAGAGTTTGGGGTTGTAAGCTGTTGACACCACTAGTGACACTGGGCTTAATTTGTAGATAATTGCAGTTTGTAATGGGAACGAAAAGCCAAGGCAATGTCAGCCAGAGTGTCACTGAAATTGTAGCCATTACCAGAAACGAAACATGGAAATTAATGGCATTCTGCTTTAATTTGCACCTTCATCTTTTCATGGCATTTAATCTTAGCCTCTCCTTCTCTTGGGACTCCAAGAAATGTGAGAGAGGTTCTTGAACCTTTCATTACAGCCCACGATTACTTTTCTTATTTCTTCTAACATCTCCTTTTTGTGTACCTTTTGGTAATGAGTGCATACAACTATTCAAACTAACTTAAAGCATTACATTCAGACACATATATGAAGACTTATCAATCGATATCAAAGGTTGTATTCTCTCTTGATGACACAATCATGTTTTTTTGTTCAATGATGCAAAATGATGCATTTATATAAACATATAGTATTTTCTTTATTATAGTAACATTATCATAAAAGTGAGCTTGTAATGAATCTCCTGAGTCTTGCAGATCAATTTGCAGTATTTATTAATCCAAGTCAAACAGGCAGAAGGTCAGTAGAGCCGCATTGGATGTTATCATTTGATTGAATGGGCCGTTATCAGTGGTCATCAGCCCATTCATATTGGTCAGAAGGAACCTACTGGTAAAACTAAAAATTAAATTAATTTTTTTACCGATTAGATTATGTTTACACCAACCCCAACCCTAAACCTACCCTTTACTATGGTCCAAAACAGTATTATTGTGGTACAGTGTGAACAAAAAAACGATCGATTTGATGATAACAGCCTTCTAAGCCTACCAGTAGGTGCAGCAGGTACGGAGCTGTAGTCTTATGGATGATAACAGCCTTCTACTAATAATAAGCAGGCCCCTACTGACCCATATGAATGGGATGATAACGACTGATAACGCGCCCATTCAATCGAGTGATAACATCCGAAGCGGGTGGTCAGTAACACGGGCAGACAGATATAACAGAAAACAGGCTGAATCGGAGTCGAATAACAGCCAGAGAGTCTTAGGCAGGCAGCGAGAATCAGAGTACACGGGTAAATACACAAGAAATAATGTTTGGAATTGATGGGCGAGGCAAATCAAGTGTTTAAATGAAGTGCACAATGTCCAACACCTGACGCGAATCAGCCAAGAAGCTTCCCGCTGCTGTTGTCCAGAGAGAGCCACGGAGGTGCGACTTTTAACAGAGCATCTCATGGACCTGATAGTGCTGCTCCTCGCCATCCTGGAGCAGGGGGCCGCGACCTCGTCCTGGTCCCTCTCTCTGTCAGGTGTAGCAACGGCCTTGAGCAGGGACACATGAAATGTGGGTGCGATTCTGTAGCCAAAAGGTAAATCTAACAGATAGGAAACTGGTAATATTTTTCTTAAGATTTTAGAAGGTCCCACGTACCTTGGGCTAAGCTTTCGGCAGGGTAGATGCAGGTGCAGATCCCGGGCGGACAACCACACCCATTGGCCAGGTTCATAGGGTGGATGAGGTCTTCGGAGACGATCTGCTTGAACCGTGATGCGTCGGATGGCTCTTTGTAGATGGAAATGGGCAGCATCTCAGGTTTATTCACTCCGTCTCAGCCAATAATCGACTGTAGGCAAGTCTGTGGGTTCCTCCGACCAAGGGAATCCCAGGGAATTCTGGACGTGCTGGGTTGCTTTCATGTGGTGGAGGTGCAAGGGGAGCTGGTGGATCAGCTGGTTTGCTTTGAGCGATGGTGAGTGCTTGTACTGACCGAACTAGTTCCTCCGTCAAAGAAGTGAGCTTTTCCAGCTGCTGTTGATGTGTTTGCAGCACCAAAGCTTGGCGATTCACTTGAAACATGGCCAC
Source organism: Enteromius viviparus (assembly GCA_032353835.1). Classification (NCBI taxonomy): domain Eukaryota; kingdom Metazoa; phylum Chordata; class Actinopteri; order Cypriniformes; family Cyprinidae; genus Enteromius; species Enteromius viviparus. The sequence continues at coordinate 32,394 of JAUCNO010001299.1, forward strand.
TGGATCCTGTTCTGGCGAAGTCTTCTGTAATGAATCTCTTGAGTCTTGCGGATCCATTTGCAGTATTTATTAATCCAAGTCAAACAGGCAGAAGGTCAGTAACACGGGCAGACAGAGAACAGGCTGAATCAGAGTCGAATTACAGGCAGCGAGTCGTAGGCAGGCAGCCAGAATCAGAGTCCAGAATACAAACAAATCAAACACGGGGAAATACACAAGAAATAACGCTTGGAATTGATGACTGAGTCAAATCAAGACTTCGCGTCTATCCTCTGCGAAGTCGGCGTTTAAATGCAGTGCACAATGTCCAACACCTAGCGCAAATCAGCCAAGGTGCTTGGGGATAAAAGAGGGGAAACACTAGTACTCCAGGCGGAAACACTAGTACTCGGGAGAAGGTTCCCGCTGCTGTTGTCTGCATGCTTACAGGAGAGAGCCGTGGAGGTGCGGCTTGTTACAGAGCTAATCATGATACATAGAGGTTTTATTTTATTTTTATTTTTTTCTTTGAGTTAACTCTAATAACCCTGCACTGAATTTTGGTATTGTAATATTAATAGTGACATTTTCTCTTTCCTTTTTTTATTTGTTTCTTCCTAAATAAATAAAAAATCAAGGGTTACTTTGTGATATTTACTCTCCTAAATATCAAACAGATTTATTGTTTTATTACCTGAGTGGTGACATTTCAGCAGATGGCATGAGAGGGGGCAGTGTGACACTCTGGGAATAGAGGAGCTCACCTCTGCTCTTCAGATCTGGGAAATCTTCACTGTTTGGTCAAAGTCTGGCCAGACATAATTCTGAAAACCTTGTATAATTGAAAACTGACTCAAATGAGTCTCCCTTGCTCTGTCACACTCTTTTTACTTACTCACTTTTGTGTTTTAGATTAGAGAAATGCATTAATGTTTTCTGTCCTTTCACTTGTATTCATGTAACAGACTTTTTTTCTTTGTTTCATCGCATTCAGATCAAGTGAAGTAAGCTGCAGCTTCTCTAAAAACGTATTTTCCTTGTACTGCAGATTAATGCCCTATTGTGCCTCTGAAACAGTGTGTTATTGTACAGTATAGATGCCATTTGAGACCAGTCCAGATGATGCAAAGTCTCACTGCTGTGCTCTTGTAAATACAAAGGTTTAGGTTAGAGACAAAGTCTCTGGAAAGCAGTGTTATGCTTCAGGAGACTCCATAGGGAGATTTTCATACTCATATTACCAATGGTATGTAGTAGGTAGGTTAGTGCAGTTTCTGTATTATTCATGCATGTTTAGGGGATTTTTAAATTTGTAAACGTGTTTGTTTGTAAGTGAATGCAAATGGATAGCTTGAATAAAACAAGTGTGCAATTATGCACATAGCATGCTTTCAGCGATTTCAGACATTTCTATTTCCTATATATTTAGAAGAACAAATAATAATACCGTTTTATATTTTCAACAGTGTAGCAATGTATGAAGCTTAGCTCAAAACATATTCAAACTAATCACATCCGATTGGAATCAACTTCCCACAGTCCGGCCTGTGGTAAGAGGGACGTAACATCTCTGTTCCCTCCTTAAGGGTTAGGGTCTAACAGATCTGCAGATGCCTACTAGAGAGGCGCTGCACGCCAACGCCCACAGGGGGGAGGGGCTCGCCTTGGTGGAGGCAACACTACGGGTGGAGTGGGCCCTCACTCCTAAGTGGCATAGCTCACCTTAGGCCTGATCAACCACCCAATTGCCCAATTGAACTAATTTAATAGCTGAAATTAATCTGGCCTAAATTTGAGGCCCTTGCAGGGCTCTACGGAGAACTCCACGTAAAGGTGTACGGGACGCAGCAATTCATGGGTCTGCCCTGCCTCCTCCGCAGGCAATGCTTGCAAGTTCACCACCTAATGCTGAAAGGGTGGGGGGGAACTGAATTTGCCGGACTGAATTTGAGGTATGAATCACTGACCGAAAATGTGTGCAGGTCTCCCATCCTTTTCACGGAGGTGAGCAGCAATGTAAACTTTCAAAGTGAAAGGGGACAGCCTCCGTTCCACCTTCTCCTGGAAGAAGGAAGGCACCACTCTGACCAAGCATCTTTCTGGGTCTTCTCAGCGAGAGGAGAATCAGTCAGTAAAAAGGCCCCACCTCAGAGCAAGCCTGTCTCATAGAGGGGGCTCTATCCTGAGTGATGGTGTCCACCACAGCATGGGGAAGGCCAGAGAGGTCTACCAAGTCCAGTCCAGAAGCCAAACGTGTAGCTTCCAGAGGTCGGAAACACCTATCCATAGCAAGCCACATCACTATTCCCATCTGTGGACTTGGCCATGCAGCCAATGCTGAAGCACTCTAGTATGTAACTGGTCGAGTGGCGTAACTGCGGCTGCGGCTGCCATACGCCCCAGGAGCCTCTGAAAAAGATTTAGAGGGACCGCTGTCTTGTGCCGAAAGGCTTCAAGGCATTTCAACATTGACTGTGATCATTCTTGTGTGAGACGAGCGGTCATGTTGACTGAGTCCAGCTCCATGCAGAGAAAAGAGATTGCTCTTTTCCCAGTTGACCTGAAGCCCCAGTCAGCTAAGATGCCAAAGGACTGTGTCCTTGTGCTTGCACAACAGATCCCTTGAGTGAGCTAGTATTAGCCAGTCATTGAAATTCACCCACAAAGAGGTCAGAGCACCCTCCACTACCTTGGTAAAGGCGTGGGGAGACAGGGCCAGCCCAAAGGTGGTAAATAAAATGGTGGATAGCAATTCCTTTCAATCAATTCATTTTGTATATGTCTTTATGTTCTTAAATAGTAATATAGTTAGAAAATAAATCTTTTTAATTTTTAAACAGTTTATGTCCCGACAGTCTATATTACCCATCATTATTGGGTATACATCATAGGTTTCTGTGTGTCATTGCAGTATGTTTTATACCAGTTACCTCTGTCAGTTTCTATTCCCATTGTGATGCTGAGTATGGCTTCTCTCTCGTTCCAGCCCACTTCCTCTTTCCACCCTTGTCAGCATTATTGTCCGCAGAATTAAGCATGCTTTCACCATAGTGCCTTGTTTTTTTTTTTTTTTTTTCCTTTCTCTTTTTTTTCACTCTCTAATTAGTTCCAAATAATCAAGAGTCTAATTTTTGTTATTTGTCTATTCAGAGGCGAGAATGTGTTGTAATAGGGCACCAAGGGACCTTCTTCCCTTCCGTTCCACAGAAACTTTAACCTTTATTAATGCACACATAAAAGCAGGTGCATAAAAGAGTGAGATGAGGAGACGCTCTATGAATGCCCCCGAATGCACCTCACGCTGGCATTAAGTCTCGCTCCCTGGATCGGCATGCAGATGGCTTGTTATGCTAAATGCAGTCGGCGTTTTGATTAGGTTACTCCTACTTTCATCTGGGTGCTCTCAAACAGTGGACACAAAGGACTGCTCTTTGCTGCCTGTTTTATCTAGCCGCTTTCTCTCTCTCTCTTTTCCAAGTGGAGTTAAAGCTCTGAATATACAGAAACCACAAGCAATGGATGCTTCTAGAAATGCACTGCAACATACAATGGAGCATATTATAACTGGACAAAGCTATTCATTAGCATCCCACATTAACAACCACAGAATTAATTAACATAATATAAAAAAATTAAATATACAAAAGCAAATGACTTATATATTTCCCCTTATGTTTGATTGTGTTTAATTATAACCAACCTTCACTCCTGTCAGTTCAAAATGACTTTATTTATTGTATTAAATTGCCCCTTTTATGGATTTTTTGAAAATTACCTTTAATAGAAAACAGTTTAAGGGAATGGAAAGTTTTAAATATGAAAGTTCACCATGTTTAAAGTTATTGTTTCTCAAAAGAAAGAGTCAACTCTGAATCTGTAATGAAGCATCTCACTTCCCAGCGGACTTAAGGGCTGGCAAGCAAGAGATCGAGCAAACGTGAAACATTTAATGAAATGAACAACAGGATATAGGGAAAAGCTGGCGAATACACTGAGATGACAAAAACAAAATCATCGACATTGAACACTACACAAGGCACGGTTTAAATACAAACATAGTCAAGGATGAAAATACAAAACACCTGGGAAAACAGCTGACAGGGAGTGGAACACTAATGAGAGAGGCGGGGTTACAAACATGGCAAAACCAAATTATTTTTAAAACACATCCTAAGCTGTTTTTTTGTTGATGTCAACATGAAACATTTCCATATTGCTCGCCCACTTGTTGGACTTTTCACTCTGAATGAAAATGCAAATTCATTCTTGGCCACTAGATGGCACTTTTAAAGCTGTAAAATAGCGGTATACCCGGTGATTCTGTACACAAAGCAGCACAAAACTTGCTTCATCAGGCATTACAGACATTATGCATGAAAATGAGACCAATCACCACATATTGGCATCATACAAAGGAGGGGTTTGGGGAAAAAAAATCATTAAACATATAATTTGGAAGTCGCTGTGCAAATAAGGAATAAAAATTAAAAGCATATTATAAGACAATGAAAGTTTTTTTGTTTTGTTTCTGACTTGTTTGGGAATCCTAAAACCAAATATATTAACCTTTTTATAACCTCAAATGCTATTTTTCCCCCCATTCCCTTAGCAGTAAATGCCATTTAAATAAGAGTCCAAACAACTGATAAAAACATCACAATATTCCCCAACATCACTCCAGTCCATCATCTTGTAAAGCGAAAACCTGTTTGTAAGAAGCAAACCCATCATCAAGACATTCAGCCAACATAACTAAATAGCTATAATTACATTAACAATTATCAAAAATAAATTATACATTTTTATTACCACATTTGAATTGCATGTATTCATTTGGCTACTTTAGGAGAGCCAGCGTGCAGCTACACCAATGCAATTACAGTACAGTGAAATGAAAGTGTATTTACAACAGATTACTTCTGGGACTGGACGGTCAATCAATGAAAATGTTGATTACTACAAACCTCAGCATACCTGAGCCAAGTACTATTCATTCTGTCCTGCATCTGTTTAAAAGAATTAGAAATCCATGGAGCGTGTAAGACATTAAACACTTGATCCTTTGGTACTAAAGTAATGGTCATGGCGAAGGGGAAGAGCAAAACCAGCCTAAGGGAATTCATTTTTGTTAAATGGTTAATAAAAAATAAATGGATGGTTTGTAAGACTATGGAATGATGCTGCTCATTTAGAATAGTTCTGTGTAATTTATCCTATGAGAGATGCTGGGCTTGCACTGCTGTTGACACAGTTCTGATTTGGACTGGGAATGTTTTATTGTTGTTAAGTGACTGGAGAATGCGCATATTATTCATGTCAAATTAGAGGATAAACTGTACGAAATGGGGATAGGGATATCTAAAGCCAAGCTCCCCATTTAAATATTGTTCAATCTGTAAACAAGTGACAAAATTAATCACATACATAATGAATAAACCAATCTTTCATAATAAAACTTAACTTAATCTACTAAGTACAGCTACTACATTTTTCAGTGGCATAGTTGTTAAAATGCATTGAAAGAGATAACAGCTGTAATACTAATATTTCATACTATTTGCGTGCGAAAGATAGTGTAAACCTAATGTATGTTTCTTTGTAAACAAGTTTGGAGAAATATCAAGATATCCTGATATTTCATGTTGACTTGTTAAGCTGATAATAAAAAGTATCATTATTTTTTATTAATACAGTATTACTGTACCAGTAATTAAAAAGCATCACTTATTGGAACGACTTTTGCACTACATTTCACACAGTGGCTCTGGTGTGTGTGTGTGTGTGTGGCTGGTGATTGATCAGTCCATGATTCACTTTCTCAGTGTCAGGTGTCTACTCCTATGTTTAATTCTCACATTTGTCTGTACTGTTGACAAGTTTCGACAAAATGCATTTTAGTACAATGTGCTACACTCAGCTTTTATCTGCCTTTTCTTTTGCTGCAGTCTAACTAATTTTAAGCAGCACTTAGGCAAGAAATAGACATATTGCCGGTGCAATGATGGACAGTGTGGCAAATGAAACAGTGTATTACAGAGAAATGTTTCTCATTTTCAGACATTCACTGTTTTGAACACAACCTGATGGTCACTGATGTGTTCTATTGAATGCTATATTCATAATAAAGAACTGGAAACATTCAGACCAGTTCTATCATTCCTCAATACAAGTGACCCTTGAAATGTTTCAAAAGCCGATGTTGAAATGATGTTGTCCTCTAGGTTGGATGTCTGTGCTTTTCTTTGTGAAATATTTCTGACTGAAATGAAAGCAATTTTATATCACTGTGCCATTCAATCTTGTTTCACAGTAAAGATGAGCAGCAAAAGAAACAGAACCTGCAGGGACAATTACTGCTTCCAGAGTTTCTCAAACATGACACGTTGTTGTAATAAGTACACAATGTTGTTTGTTTCTTTACAAGTTTTAATGTTTCTGGTTCTGGCAAAAAGAACTCTGTGGTTTTGAGTATAATCTTTCTGAAACATCACTGTCACAATTTGGGTTCAAACAATGAACGTTGTTTGCAAAGATCTAAAAAAAATGGTTGTTTCAAAAAATAAAAATAAAAAAGTCCAAAACAAAAGAAAAACGGCCAGAATCTTAGAGACAATATTTTTTGTTGAGATGATTATGAGCAATAATTACAGAAATATATGTATATATATATATATATATATATATATATATTTTTTTTTTTTTTGTTTATTTATTTTTATTTTTTTTTTTTAAATAACATGATTTTATATTTGACTTTTCACAATCAATTTAGTACAATTTATTGCAATGCAACTAAAACTTGTCACTGAAAGTAAATTTTACTTAAAACTAAGTTAGTTTTTAATTTTATTTGTATGAATATTCTTAATGAACTTCTACTGTTCTGGTGAACAGAACTATTGATTAATAGTTGTATTAATTATAATCATAATATTTTGGTACAGAAGCACTCAGATCTCATCTTTGGCAGGGTATGATGTACCTGGAGGAGAGGCGTCTGGTGCACAGGGACCTCGCAGCCCGTAACGTCCTGGTGAAATCTCCGAACCACATCAAGATCACTGATTTTGGACTAGCTCGACTGCTGGATGTTGATGAAAAGGAGTATAATTCAGATGGAGGGAAGGTAAGTGTTTAAAACCTGAGACACACTGGCTTGCAAGTACTGAACTCATTTTTAAGCGGTTTTGTAGTTCATATGGTGGGTTGGAAACCAAACCATTAATTAATGTTAATCTATGAGAACGGTGGTTGCTTGATTGTATGTCTAATTTCTATCTCATCTTGATGAGAATTCTCTTTTATGCAGATGCCAATCAAGTGGATGGCCCTGGAGTGCATTCATTACAGAAAGTTCACACATCAGAGTGATGTATGGAGTTATGGTAGGTAAAAGTGTCCAAGTTTTTTTTTTTTTTGTTTGTTTATTTAAAAAGTGCTTAATATATTTTGCAGCAAAGATGCATTAATTGATCAAAGTGACAATAAAGATGTATAATCTTTCTATTTGCAGAAAAAAAAACTACTGCCGAATTCAGCTTTGAGTCATTTTAAAAGTGCATTCAAATAGATTTTTATTTTTTTTTCACAATATTATTGTCTTTTTGATCAAACAAATGCAAGCTATGGTGAGCTTAAAATACTTCAACACTCAGTGTAAAATAGACTATAAAACAATATGATAGTAGTGCATGATGAATTCTATGAGTCTAGGAATGTTTAGACCATATATAATCTCCTCACATTCTTTCTTACCTGCCGTCTTACCTTCTTTTCATGTGATACATTCCAATCGGCCACCCATTTGATGGGAGTCAATTGTCGGTGATTAAGTTGTTAGTTTCTTTGGTGCATGTGGTGAAGCTTTCATTGTTTTTTTTGCATACAGAACACGATGTGTTGACTTTATCTGATGTCATTCAGGGGTGACTATCTGGGAGCTGATGACATTTGGAGGAAAGCCCTACGATGGGATTCCCACACGTGAGATTCCAGACATCTTGGAGAAGGGCGAGCGTTTGCCCCAGCCGCCCATCTGCACCAT
>JAUCNO010001299.1:99595-133043 GCA_032353835.1 Enteromius viviparus
TAACTCAATTACTTTTTGGCAGAAGTAATTTGTAACTGTAACTAATTACTTTTTTAACGTAATATGACAACACTGCTGATGTCACATGGATTCTAACAACGTCCTTACTATCTTTCTGGGCCTTAAACGTGGTAGTTGCGTTGCTGCCTTTGCAGGGTGAGAAAGCTTTCAGATTTCATCAAAAATATCTTGATTCATGTTCCAAAGATGGGTTTGGAAAGAAATGAGGGTGAGAAGTTCATTTTTGGTTGAACTATCCATTTAAAAAAGAAAACAGGAAGAATAATTCATGGAAAAGCTTACAAAGGGGTTAACTACTATAACAAGATACTTCAGATACTCATAGGTCAAGCAGAAAGTAATTTTACAGCAATAACAACAGCTTGTCTGAGAGGTGAGAGGTGATAGTCTTTTTGAGGCTTAGCTAGCATTAATCTGAATGGTGATAATGTGAACAGGCAGCTTTGGGATGATAACGTCATCCACTTTCATTCTTTCACAGCTCATCGCATTCTTTTCTCTCTTCTCATCACATTTGGTTTGTAATCTAAAAGAAAGTCTGTGTGGACATGTCTGGTTTAGATGTGGGGAGTAGTTGGCTCCTCTTTCCCACATTCAGGGAAAGGAATAGGAGGTAATGGCTAGTGTTGTATCCCATGAGTCTTGAGGCGTGTAAATTACATCTAGTTTGGCCCCCACAGAGTCAAGAGTTCTCTCTTCGTCAGAGCCGTGCACTGTTCCCTTCCACCAAATCACCATCACCAAATCCACAGAGATATTCCTGATAACATTAGGTTAATAGGGATGTGACCTGTGCTTTGTGTGAGACAGAGAGAAAAAAAGATGGGAAATACAGCAAGAGATATGTTTGTGGTGTTAGTGTATGAGTGTGTATAAGAGAATTTTGAGCACCAGCATTAAGTCTGGTTTACACTTAATAGTTATTTAAGTATATTTGCAGTTAGTGATTAACACATGATAGTTCAAGGTGTGGGTTACATATCATATGCAGTTATGGATGTCAGTGATTTAAGTCTGGTTTAGTGTATTTTAAGGCTGGATAGGCATGAAAAACCAGTTCCTTTTCAGGAACTCGAGCTGCGTCGACGAGATGCTATGGGAATGCTCTCAGGGTGACGGCTCTGAATATTGTGTCGAATCAGCCAATCTTGAATTGGGTGACGTCACCGGCCAGGAAGCATAAAAGCACATGGAATGCCGGCCGGCAAACAGCTTTTCTGTCATTCAGCGTGTGTGTGTTAAAAAAAAAAAGCCAGTGTCTCTGTCTATAGAACAAACTTTGTCAGGGAAAATGTCCAAGTAACAAAGTAGAACTAAACGGGGTGAGAGCAGCTCACAGTACAGTGTGTGTACAAACTTTATATCCTCTCCGAGGATACACACACACTCTGTGTTGCCTGTATGGGAGCGAGACACGCAAAAGCAGCTCTCCAGTACGGAAAACTTTAATGAGGAGAGCTGCAGACATTGTGAGAGAATGTCGCTGTGTGTGCTTCGGCGGCGGCGTTCGTGGGGATCGCAAACCGATCTGGATCGCAAGGAGACTGAGACTGATAAGTTCCTATCTCACTCCTCTGCATCAGAATCGGGCACTAGCCAGACGGGAAAGTAAGCGCGTTCTGCTACTTCCCCTCGTCAGGGCGGCTCAGCGCTGCTCCTCTCTTCATCCGAGGCTAAAGAGATGGAGGGCGCCGAGGAGACTACGATCTCCTCTTCACCCCAGTATGAGGCTTGAAGGCGATGTCTCGCACTGCCGTTGATCTAAAAATAGAACGGCAGCAGAGATTAAAAGTAACCGCGCTGTTTTAAATAAGAAATCAAATGTTTCTACAGACGCTGCCAAAATAAATAAATGCCTTCAAGAAGGAGCCTGCCATTTTTATCACGATTTCCATACCGAGGTGTCGAAATTGTGGCCATTCACGGCTAGTTTTCATCCCTCTGAATGAGTTAATAAGGATGAAAAAAAGTGGTTATAAGAGGTTGCTATGAGTTGAGTAGACGCTCGTTTGCGAGCTATGTCTCTCTCAACGCTGTCTTTAAGGCTCCATTCCAGCCCTCCAAACCTTTAAGTATTACATCTAAAATGCTGGTGAGCAGGGGGTACTCAACAGCAGGTTAGGCTGGTGTGTGTCTGCACAACATGGGGTGTTACAGGCGTACCAAGCGGACCTACTGAAAGAGCTGGATGAAAGAACTAAAGAGAACCACTGATCTCTCATTGCGTACCACAAAGGCAGCAGAGAGGCATCTTTTGCTGACTCTGTCAGACATGAGGAAGAGAGACAGAGTCTGCCTGATGGATGCCCCGGCTTGCGCCTGAGGGTCTGTTCGGCGAAGCCATAAACACGGTCGTCAAAAGACACCAGGGCAGGCGGCGGCAGGCTAAGGACTTCAGAGGGCAGACTCCTCTGGGGAAGGAGATTACACAGAGCCCATGTCTCCTCAGTGCCCTCAGGAGATCATTTCACTAACCTCGCCAGTGTTACGAGGTGTGAGGATCTCCCGTGAACATTGATCTCAGTTTTGTCCGCCCGGAAAACTTAGCGGCGCTGAGTCGTTCGCCACCGAGCTCTCACGAGGCATAGCTCCACCCAAAGGGTGGGTTGTGTCAAAACAACAGGAAGTGCCTGAGGGTTGCTTTCAGGGGCAAAGCGTACCAATATCGGGTTCCTCCCTTTGGCCTTGCACTCTTACCCCATACGTTTACAAAATGTGCGGATGCAGCTCTGGCTCCACGGCGACTCCAGGGCATCCGAATTTTGTATTACATCGACGACTGGCTAATATAAGCATAGTCGTCGTAAGAAGCAAGCAGACATCGAGATGTCGTCCTTGCTCATATGAAATGATTGGGGTTGAAACTGAACGCCAAGAAAAGTGTGCTTTCTCCAGCACAGAGAACCACTTATCTAGGCGTGGTGTGGGATTCGAATACGATGCAGGCTCGTATGACACCCGCTCGAGTAGGTTCGATTCTCATCGCAGTCGCGAGAGTGAAAGAAGGCCGGTCACTCACTGTGAAACAGTTAAAAAACTGTTGGGCCTTATGGCAGCTGCATCCAACGTGATACCTATTGGCCGGCTGTACATGAGGCCCCTACAGTGGTGGCTTAGAAACAAAGGTGTATCCCTGAGGGGAAATCCTCTTTGCATGATCAAAGTGTCATGCCGCACAGTATGTGCCTTAGACATGTGGAGGGAACCTGCGTTTCTGGAACAGGCCCCAGTGCTGGGAGCTCTGATTCGCCGCCTAGTGCTAGCCACGCATGCATCCCTCATTGGTTGGGGAGTGATCACAAGTGCTCGCTCAGCCCGAGGTCCTCTTCAAAAAGAAGAAACTGAACGCCAAGAAGAGTGTTCTTTCTCCAGCTCAGAGAACCACTTATCTAGGCGTGGTGTGGGACTCGACCACGATGCAGGCTCGTATGACACCTGCTCGAGTAGTTTCGATCCTCACCGCAGTCGCAAGACTGAAAGAGGGCTTAGTGCTGGGAGATCTTGGTCGCCGCTTAATGCTAGCGACAGATGCGTCCCTCACTGGTCATTCAGCGATCACGAGTGGTCGCTTAGCCCAAGGTCTGGGAGAAGTCGCCATCTTATTTGGCACATAAACTGTCTAGAATTCTAGCAGTGTTTCAAACACTTCTTTCAGACGTAAGAGATCAACATGGGTTGGTGCGCACCGGCAACACCTCGGTTATCTCTTACATCAACCACCAAGGACGTCTGTGGTCGCGCCCCTTGTACAAGCTGGCACACCAGACCCTTGTGTGGGCCTGGGACAGATCCCTCTCACTGAGAGCCATCGATGTTCCCAGGCATCTAAATGTAGGAGCAGACCTCCTGTCGAGACACTGAGGTGTGGAGCAGATCTAGAGAGTTTATTAAGACCTCTTTGCGACACAGGAGAGCGCACAATGTCCTCTTTGTCACTCTGTGTATTGATTCGATTTTTACTCTGACCGCCTTCTGACCTTTTTTAGCTGTGTGAGTGTGTGTTGCAGATCCTTACAGAATATTCATTCACTCCCAGTGTGTGTGTGGTTAGGAGAAACATAGTATCTTGGAGTCTGTGGAACAGACAGTAGTAGACATGGCAGCCTAATTTATCATGGCTCCATGGGACCCGCAAAGCACAAAGCACTGCAAAAGAGACAAAAGCTCTCCTGGGCCAGTGCTGTCCCACACACACACACAGTGATTCCTGCTCTGTAAATATTTGGCTACAGCTTTGCTGTGATGTGACTTTCTGCACCAGTAAATGCAAATCCACTCATTACCTGTTTAGCTAGCAGTCAAGAGCTGTACAGACACAATACCCTGAGCGACTTCAACTTTTGTAGGGCAAGATTTCACAGCTTCTGTTTTTTTCTCTAGTCTTGCGACTTAAGCAGACTTTTTACTGTCAGCATAAAATTTGGTCCTATTTGTAGCTTTTTCTGAACAAGAACAGCACATTCCTTTTCACAATTTCGGCCAGAATAACTTTGAAAATGAAGGTGATCAATATGCAAAAAAGGCTTTTGTGTTGTTGTTAATCATAAAGGGATATTTAACCCAAAAATAAAGTCTGGCATCATTTATTCACCATCAGTGCTGTTCCAAACCTGCATGACTGACTTTCTGATGTGGCACACCCAATGACGTTGTTTCTTTTATGTTCCACACAAGAAGGAAAGTCATTTAGGTTTTAGAATAACATAAAAGTGACAGTATTTTTACGGTTGAACCAAAACTATTAAAATAATTTAAAAAAAATACATTTGAAAATATAAAAAAGCCTAAATAAAATACAATATAAATAACTTACCTAAACCTAAATTAGGTTTGAGTTTTGGTAAATTACAAAAAAAAAAAAAAAAAAATACAAATTCACTAGAAAAAAGCAGTAACACTTTATAATAGGGAACACTTATTAATTATTAACTTTTCCCTGAATAAATTTGTCATGAGTGCTCTCAAAGCTCAACTAGAGGGCACTTGCATCACCTCACCTCTCTTGGACTCATATTCTATCATTCTATTGCACATTCTCATCTGTTCTCGTCAGTAATTATCACCACCAGCTGCTGCTCATCACTACACCCACTTAGTCATTAGCACACTGCTTAAATATCTAACAACAGCTCACTGCAAAGTATTGACCTGCATAGGCAATTTCTAGTTTCAAAGCGTTACAGTTTTATGTTTGTTTCTGTTGTTTTTGACCTTGCTCTCTCTGTTCTGACCCTTTGCTTTGTATTTTTGACCACGATTTTGTTTCTGCCTCTGTTGTACATGTCTGTGTGTGATTTTGACCCTGTCTGTTGACTTTTGAAATAAAGCTCTCGCAAATGAATCTGAACACTCATGCCGTATTCGTCACAAAATTATAAAATAATAATTTGCTGCTTATTAAGAGTTAGTGTTGTAGTTGTTAAGTTTAGGTATTGGTGTTATTAGGGATATAGTGTAAGGTCATGTAGAATCGTCTAGATTACAAACATAACCCACGTTTCCTGAAGGAGGGAACGGAGACGTTACTTATGGGAACTCGCCAGAGAGACCAATTGCCTATGAGCCTTTTGCTAAAGGCCAATGAACATTGGCATGCACTGATTGTGCTCAGGTGCACTCAAACACTGTGTGAGTATAAGAGGGCACAAGCACAGTGCACATGCAGGTTTTTGCTGAAGAGCCGTAGCCGGCGTCAGCGCGACCTCAGAGTTGTGGCGGAGAAAGTGTTACATCTCCATTCCCTCCTTCAGGGAACATGGGTTACGTTCGTAACCTAGACGTTACCCTTTTTTGTCGAATCACTTCGACGTTACATATGGGAACACCCATGGAACGGGCCATGACTCTCACATAACGCGGAGATACTCCGCCAACTGGCGAGACTATTTTAGCTTTTCCAGTTCGTCAGCAGAGGATCTGCACGCAACCTTCCCAACCCTCTGCGGCCCAAGAAGGGGGGCGACACAGTTGCTTTCAGTGGTGCTGAAGCAAGTGGTTGAGAGCGGAGCACATGAATAACACAAATTTTTACATGTGGAATTAAAAAAATACAATATATCAATAATATCATGGATATAATTGAAGGGGAACACAGCCTTCTGGTAGACCGTGGATATGTTTTATAGCCACACCTCTGGCGAAGGAGACCAGAGGAAGCACAGCCGGAGCTACTCCACTCTAGGTCCGACTGCGGGGCAGGGAGGACTCAGGTTGCACACAGTTAAGGGAACACTGAGAGAAAATAGCGCACGGATCCCATAGGAGTGGTGCAGCAAGCCGGCATCCGGCCGGTTCTCTCGCTCACCTGCTGTCCTCCTGAGTACGCTAGAAAACACAGCATCTACGCAGAAGTCTTTTTTCTGTAAAACCTAGCGAAGTGTGACTGTGTCGCCCAGCCTGCAGCTCTAAACTATGCTAAGAGGCGCCGTGAGCCTGTCGTATAGGATTAAGCAGCACTCTCTGAGTAAGCTCCCAGTCCTAAGGCAAGGCTTCCCTGGTCTTAAGGGAATGGCTTTAACCTCCCAATGAGCCAATCTCTGTTTGGAGACAGCATTCCCTTTCTGCTGTCTGCAGTAGCACAATCCGAGCTGCTGGAGCGTTGTGACACTCAAGGCTGGGTCTGCTGATCCTCCTGAGGCAGAGCTTGCGGGTTCCTACCTAATCGCGAAAACACAGTAGGAACCCGGGGCACAGCGGGCCTGGTTTTCAGCTGGGCCAGGCTCAAGGCACTCTATGATGACAGCATTAAAACGCCGGAGAAGTCTGTCGCGTCCCGTGGAATGCGGGTGCCATAGGTGCCCAATCCCCTGAGAAATTTCCTTCAGGGGATTTCCAGGAAGGGGCTGCCACGAGGATCTGTTCCTCGTCCTCCCTGAATTTACACATCTGTGCAATAAGGCTCACTGGGGAAGTGTCCTTGACTACGACCTGCCTGGCCACAGCCAATAGGTGGCTATACTGCGGGAAAACGCCAGTCCAGAGTGTGCCATTGTGCTGCCCATCTAAGGACCCGATCATGTAACCAGCACTGAGCGGTCTCATATGAATCAGCCCAGTGATGTCATATACCCCTGGAACCTCTTTTGAGAGGCTGGTGAGGCGGGCAGAGCGGTCGAGTCCAGCTCCATACTGATAAAAAGAGATCTTCTCCTCTCTTTTATTTTTCTGGGAGAGTTTACTACTTTACCTTATCGGAAGGCTGAAGTGCCCCAGCACTATGTCCCTTCGCCTTGTCTTTGTACAACAAATCCCGCGAGTGAGCCATTATCAGCCAGATGCAGAGACAGCTGTTTAGGATGCGGATGTCCCTCTGGCGCTTCAGCAGGGAGAGAACAGCCTTTGAGAGGGACAGGCCACAGGGTGTTGTACTGATATGCTCGATCCTCGAACAAAACCAGCTTTATTAAAAGGGGTCTGCATTGAGACAAATTGAGACATAAAAACACTCGTCCTCAGGTCGGTGGCAGCGGACCAACCCTGGCTCTGTCTGCATGCTTAGCACACGCATCAGAGCAAGTCAGGATGGGTCTCAACCCACCGCTCTTTCTGGGCACGATAAAGAGGGCTGTAAAACCCTGACCACAACAACCTCCCCACGAGAATAGCAGCATCGCTGTTTGGACGGACTGAGTGTAGCGAATGCTGCTGTGCGGGCGCCTGGCGAACTGAATCGCTTAGCCGAGGCATGCTGTCCGCATCAACCACCGCGAGGAGCTGAGAAGCGCTATGCTGGCTTCCTGCCGAGTCGCTGGGGAATCAAGGGACGTTGACCACCGTGCCAGCAGTGGGGCAGCCTGAAGGGGGAAAGAGGCAGGGACTGTGGTGAAGCAGTGCCATGGGTCTGCATCTGTGGAGACAAAAAAACATTTGGGTCAGATGGGAACCTCTGGGCAATGGGCTCGGAGGTGATGAGAATTTTTTATTTATTTTTTTAAAGACTTGCTCTTTCCGTATACACAGAAGCTCCCGGCCTTCCTCCAAGAGTGGGGACGGAGATGCCATCGTCCACATCACCTCCAGGCTGCCTGTGTCTTCTCGCTTTCCGCCCCTCCGGCAGTTATAGGCCAGTCGAGCAGGCGGAGGCTAGCCGGTCGAGGCACGATGTGAGACATCACCTCGTTCTGCTCCTGAACTGTGGAGAACTCCTGTGCCAAGTCCTTGACAGTGTAACCGAATAGGCTGGACGGTGGGGGCGTGGAGAAAGCAAGCTCTCTCAGCGTCCGGCACCTGCGTCAGATTCAGTCACTAAAGTCGCTCCTGGACCACCGTGGTGGACATCACCTGACCAAGAGCACGTGCTGCGACCTTCATTGCTCAGCGAAACTAGGTCAGCAGCTGGTCACAACAGGCGGAGGCAGCGTGCGGGCATAAGTGCACCGCAACCGTGCGCTCCACCTAAGGGATCGCCACATACCCCCTGGCTGCACCGTCATCGAAAGTGGAGAGGGGCGAAGAGCCTGGGCGCAGGCGTGATGTGTAAGGGGCTCGCCATGATCTGGTAAGCTCTCCATGCACCTCTAAGAAGAATGGCACTGGGAGAGAGTGCGGTGGAGCCGCATCTCTAACTCTCAGAAATCATCAAGCTGCGAAGGGTCAGCTGAAGGCACACGTGGCACCTCCAGACCGTGGACGGGGCAGACACCGCGGCAGACACCGCAGCGCGCTCCCAAAGCGGTTTAAATCTCACCATCAGACTCAAGCTCTGATGTTGTCGATGATATCTCATCCTCTCGGGGCGCCCCGAAGGACACACTCAGCCCTGTTACGGGGGGAGCGGCCTCTTCCAGGAGGACCACGGGACTTCGTGGTGCATCAGAAGTCCGCGAGGGGAACTGTCTTGCGAACAAGAGGCGGTACTTCAATGTAGCCATGGTCATATGCTCGCAATGAATGCATTGACCATCCACAAAAGCTGTCTCAGCGTGCACTCAGCCCACATATGCGAAACAACGATCATGTCCGTCCAAGAGGTGAGGAAACTCCGCATCCAGAAACGCACGGCCGGTTTGACATTCTGAAGAACGCTTCACCAACCGTGGGAAAATTCGCTCTTTCTCCCGGCCTAACACGACAACTCTGTGCACTCAGAGGTCTTTTGCTCACTGGATATGCAAGATGACTGGCACACAAGCCTTTAAAAAGGCTACTAGCTGGCAGGATTCGCTGACAGCCACCCAGATGAAACGCTCTCAGATAAGAGAGCAGGAAAGCAGGAACTCTCAAAATCAGGACTCTTGTAGCAGCTCAGACGAAGGTTCTGTATGCGCTTAGTAGGTGAAAAAGGAATAATTTCTCAAAAGCAATATACAATAATAATGTCATTTGCTACCTAAAATGTGTGCATAAATATCTCTGAATATCGAATGCACCCATACAAAAATTAACCATGCTTTTATTATGGTAAAATTGTAGTAATCCTTTTTGGTTGGCAGATTAATTACAATGTGTATAACAACCATTTTACTAAAATTGGTTAAGCTACACTGTAAAAAAATTGGCTGTGATTTAATGGTAAAAAAACTGTGAAAATGCTATGGTAAAAACCTGTTAAATGGTTAATGGTAAATTCCTGTTAAATTTACAGCCAAGCACAGTAAACTGACATTCCCAGAATTCCCTGTATTGCATTTTAAATTTTTTTTGAGTTTGATGTTTTTTTCTTTGTTTTTTTCTTAGTCATTTTGTATCAGTTATGTTTATTAGGTTTGTATGTTACATGTAATGTAGTTAAATTAATATTTATTGCACATTTCAGTTTTAATAATTCTTACCATGATGTTTTTTAGTTACTATTTAAAGGCTTCTTATGATGAGCTTTGGTTCATCATGTGACTTTCTCATCCCCACCTGCTTTTAGTTCTCAGTGTATTTTAAAGGTGCAAAATAGATTTCACTACTTTGATACATTGGTATATTTACATTATATCAGTTAGTATGGTTTATTAAATGGTTTGTTATTAGAAATTACAGTATTTAACATAAATTTAATATAAAACATTAAAACTATTTTTTACGGTTTTATTCTGGCAACCACAGCTGCTGTTTTTTTTTACCATAATATTTACTGGTTTTTTTTGTAGTGTATAGTTTGGGTAAAGCAAAACAGTGGATAATTTGTGGTTACTGTGGTTTAACTTCAATACTGATATCATTTGCAGTAAAACCATGGTTAATTTTAAAAAGGAGAAAGTACTATTCTGCTATCCTGCAGGTGATCGGGCCCTCGGGTGAATATTATCATAAGGGATTAATGCATAAAATCAGTTCAGGTGTGCAATAAGCTTATCCTTTCAGAGCTAGTAGTGCAACATGTTAGTAAAGCAAACAGCATCCAGATATGTGGGTCAGGTTATATATTCAGGACACAAATGGAAAAACAACATTCAGTGCTCCTTTTGCCTAAGGAATCACAACTCTTTGTGTTTAATGTGTTTTCATTCTTTACCATTGTTACTTTAATCCTATCAGCTGTCATTGGTGGTTTGAAGAACGCTTGCATATCTTTAGAGGAATTAGATTTCCTCTTCAAAGAGGTTTTATTTAAGGCAACTCAGTCCTGAACATGTTGGAGCTCACCTTTAACATGCAGGAACACACAAGCACACTTTATCTCATGCCAACTATGAGGAACATGATTAGTCTTTAAGGAAAGTGAAACATTTTGGATGAAAGGGTCCCATAAAGAGACAAACAGAAATAATTTCCCCAGAACACCTCCTTAGCCTGAACAACATATTCTTGAACATCTAGTGAGGCTTTGACATGCAGGTACTAGGGTATAATATACAGTGTTGCCACTATTGCAATGAGCCATTCACAGTTTCGACATGCTTTGCTAAACGTGCTTCAGTTATTTACAGCTCTTACAAGAAACTTGCATTTACACGAATGCATTCAGTATATTTAAAGCTATTTTTATTGCATGCAAGCATACACCATTCCAGGTAATGCATGAACTTCTAAACAATATACCTTGAATTCAATATAAGTTGCTTTGAATAAAAACAACTGCCAAATGCATAAATGTATTGCATTTAAGGTATGCATGTCCCCTGCGAATTTAACTCATGACCTTGGTATTGCAAGCACCATTTCAGCTCAAATTTGTATATACAAAGCTCATTATTTTTAACTTTATTTTTCTAATGTTACGTACTTTAGTCTTACACACAATAAATATATTCATGCCTTCATTATTATTGACATTGACAATTTTAAGATATATTGTTTCAGTTGATGTATTTAGGGATACAATTGCATTTATTTTTCAGGAAATATAACTGGAAAAGAAACTCAGATATTCAAACAGAAAGAATAAATGAAAAAAAGACAAGAAGCACATATTTGAACATTAAATATAGACTTTTTAATGCAATATGACAAATTTAACACAATTAAATCTGGTTTATTTTCGTTGTACAGAAGCTAAAATATACATATTTGCAGTGTTTTTTAAATGTAAAGATATTTACAGTATATAGCCTAAAAACCCAAATATCTGGGGAACTCCAAGATCTGCGGTTGCAATCTTGATGCCAAAAATGTGCTGTGGCTAAAACATAATAAAAGCAGTTGCTTTGGGGAATAGATTGTTAAGCTGAAGACAAGATGTATAATCCTCAGATAATTATGAAAATCCTTTAATCTACATACCAAGTTTCTTCATCATTATGAACCGATTTTGCAGCAGAAATATAATAACTGACTCCATTAACAATAATTGCAATTATTTGACAGCATCTTCAGGGTTCATGAAGCAGGTTGCAGCATATGCTATGTAGTAAAAAAATAGCATTTGGTTCTGATTTCTGTGTGAATATATTGTAAAATGTAGTTTATTCCTGTGATCAAAGTTGTATTTTTAGCAGTGTCACCTTCAGAAATCATTTTGATATGCTGATTTGAAAAACCATTGTTTACATTATATCTTTATCTCTTTTTGATTATAATTAGTGTTGAAAAGAATTGTTCGGCTTGCTCTGCATTGTTGTGGAAACCGATAAGGTATTGTCAGGATTATTTGATGAATAGAAACGAAGAAGAACTGCATTTATTTGAAACAGAATATTTTGCAACATTATAAATGCTTTTACTGTCACTTAATTCAATGAAATGCATCACTGCTAAATAAGAGTATTTTATTTCCCCACATTTCCTTCCCAAACTTGCTGATAAAAAAAAAATACACTGAGCTTTTGACGTGTTTGAACACAGGGCGAGGAGCATGCTGTTTCTGTGGAAGATCTGCGTGTCTTGATCTTTAGTTGCTCAATGAATTGTATAAATGTCAAGCTGCAGATCAGATCTGGATGTGTTTGGGTACAGTATCAGTGCAGGGCTCTGCTGATCAAACAGTGGAGAGGGCGAGCGTGACTCATTTGTTTTCATACTTCTCTGTGCCTCGTATGTTTCATAAAATGATAGTGAATCAAAATGAAAAGAATTTGGCAGAGTTCAGCTGTATTATGATTAATCAAAAGTGGTGTGAAAGTCTTGGTAGGATGACATTAACTGCTTCATCACAGCGTTTTATGTTAATGACAGCAATCACGCTGAATATGTTTTGTCAACATGTGAGCTATTAAAAACCATAAATTGTGCCTGACGGGTAATTCAGTTGCCACTCATATGTCCCTCAAATACACAGGTGCAATAGGAGTTCAAGAATATATAACTGGTGTTAGTTTGTGCTTACTCACGCTCTCTTTCTTTGTTCACACTCTTTCTTCTAAAGGATTTGACCACAGTTAATGTGCATTTTGATGAAAAATGAATAAACATTAAATAAACATTTTGTGTTTGCTTTCTATATGTTTAATGATCTTGTTAAAGTTTGGTAAAAACTGTTCTTTGAAAACAATGTATCAGCATTAAATTCTATTTAACACATCAAGTGTCTTGGTATTACATACAAGGCATTTAAAGTCATGTTGAACTGTAATAGACTGTGACATGCTGTAATACAAATTCTGTTTCCTTTTTTCATGAAATATTGTTTTTTAAAAGTAGGCTACTTTTATGGATCGAATCAGACCATTGTAATATTTCATGTTTTTACTTAATATTTAGCATTCAGACTGATCAAAATAGAACGAAGTGTTTGCAGATGCAACACAAGTTCAATCAGGGTTTCTTCGCTGCATTAACTCTGTCTCTGGCGCCCTCTGCAACTTGGCCTTGGTGTAGTGACGAGAGAAACAATGAGAAGAAAACAAATGTTTTCACAAAAGTGTAATGTATAGCGTATTAAAGCTAATCTACAATAATATAATTTTCTCATACACATTCACCGGGTAGATAAATATGTTCTTTATGTGTCTATATAATAATTGTTTGTATGTAACCATGCATTTATTTACAAGTCATTTACAAGTTGGGATATGTTGAAAAGCACAAAAAATGTTTTTTTTATTTTTTATTTAATAAAGTGTGTAAACCCTTTGTCTCATTAGAACAGACGAGTGTGTTCTGTGTGGAGTGTGTGGGATCTACTGATAATGTGAACTAGCTTTACCCTCAACTGAAGTTCACATGAGGTGCACAGTGCTAAAATACTCCATGTGTTTACCATCTTTACCCAACATATCATCTGTCCTAATGAGACAAAGGGTTTACACACTTTATTAAATAAAAAAAAAAACATTTTTTTGTGCTTTTCAACATATCACAACTTGTAAATGACTTGTAAATTAATTAACTAAACATAATAATCACTTATTAATCATTTGTGAATGTTTTGTAGATGTATATTTCATCATTAACTAATCTCTTATAAATGACTTATAACCATCCGCTATTCTAAAGTGTTACCGAAAAATCCATATCAACTGGTTGTAATGTTTCATTTATGTTACAATGCTGCCTTACAAAGTACTGTAGCTGCCTGTGCCGTGTACAGAAGGTTATCCAGTTACACTTTTGAACAAAACTATTCATCCTATCAGTGCATTCACTTTTGAACAGTTGACAGTTGTTGACTGTTTATCTTGAATGCAAACATCCACCTTTAATTTTTCAATCACAGAAGCAATGTCAAAAATAGACTCTTCAGTAACTTGTGCGAAGAGAAATGAAAAATTAAGGGAATGAACACTTTACAGTTTTGCCCTTGGCCCTGGTTTCATTACAGCTGCCTTAGAGTGCAAATAGCAGGTTCTCCACCAACAAAAGTTTAAAGACAAAGATTCAGACTGGCTATTTACTCTGTTCTGAGTGACGCTAGGCCTGCCCATGGCTCTGCATCTTTTATTTATCTCTTGCTCATACAACATGCTCGAATCCGGGACGCTATGGCTACAAGCAGAAGGGGTTGATGTGAGGTGAATTACAATGGGACTTTATGGTTTTAAATGGGCCAGTACATTGCCAGAAAAAAAAGGATTTATTTGTAAATAATCCAAAAGTGATGTATATGTATAGTTCAAACTCTGAAACGAAAGCAGTTTTAACATATCATTATTCACACCAATTGAATTCTATATTATTGCACCAAGCCATACTTACAATATAACTATATTTCTTGTAATAACAGCTTATGATTAAATCACATTTAGAAACATACAGCTGCATTGTGAGATGCAACAGAAAAAGAAAGCATGCAATCTTGTATCTAAAGCAAACTTTCATATCAGATAGATAGATAGATATATTAATGATAACTGACACACTGAGTTGACTGGTTAGCAAAATCATGCAAAGGAGCACATATACAGAATTTGATTTAACACAGAGTCCACACACACACACAAGCTTATAGATTTGTCTGTGTGTTACAGTCTAGAATGATGAAACTTTCTTCCTCCTGGCAAGGTGAAGTTATGCTGATAGTGCTGCTGGATCATTCACCAAAGGAGAGAGACAGAGAGAGAGAGAGAGAGAATGCGAGAGAGTGAGACAAAAAGAGAATCAGGCTATTAGGCTGTCGTGATAGAGCTACTCCAGGAGCATGCTGAAGTCTAGTGTTCAGCTACACCTGTCTGTATGTGTGATGTCTGTGACTAATTTGACAGGACACTTCCTGAGCACCCCAGGATGCTGTGGGTTCCATCACAACATTCACTAGCTGCAGACAGGCCCATCTAATTACATTTCTGAAAACCACAAACCACAGTCGGGCTCTCAATCATGTACTGATATTCTCTGAAAAATGACTTGTGTTACTGGATGTCATGTTCTCTATCTTTTTGACCAACAGCTCCCCCCACCCCCCATTTCTAGTAATGTTATCTTCTGATGAATGAGCTGCTGTCCCATTGAATGAACATTTTTGACACCATTTGCATCGAGTTTCATCATTCTGTCACAAAAAAGTCATATTTTAGTTCTATCGTTTGAAAACAAAGGCAGCATTTTAGGGGATCACACTGTAGGCGACATGTTTGTGGGGAAAAATATAACAGTATATTTAACTTAATATTACTTATCTGTTGATTAGAATTGAAGATGATTTTGCATTAAAAATGCAATTGCAATTGCAAACGAGTGCCATTTCCAAAAATAAAATAAAAAAATAGGCCACACAAAACAAACCTAAAATGCATGAAAAAAATATAAAAATAATAAAAATAATTAATAAAAATCCAAGCTGAACAAAGCTACCACCAAGAAATAGATGTACATTATATTATACAATTAAAATTGTAACAAAATAAAATGTTTGAATTCCAAAGATGTTTAATCCAATGTTTATAATTTCACCTAATATTGGTGTAACAGTATACCCGTGTGGTGGAATGGAGGACGCGGGAGACAAAGGGATTATAATAAAATAAAAGACTTTTAATAATAATCAAAATAAATGTGGAGCAGTATCCATAAACTAGAACATAGAGCATACGATCAAAGACACGGGTACCATTTCGGTCGACGAACAGGGATAAACTCAAAAGACAAGACTTAAGTACACAGACACTAATTGCAAGACACGATACAGCTGGGGAGAAACACAGGTGGGTTAAATGATCTAATGAAGACAGAGCACATGGGGATATCAAAACAAAACATCACATGACACCAAAACACAAGGAACAGACAAACACAGGATGTTACAATTGGTGGATGGTACACTTTTTTATAAACTATGCTAATGCTCTTTTATCTAAATCAATATGCGCTGAGAGTTACGTATTTGTTTTGCTGACTACGTAGTGCACTCCAAACCAGGAATTATCCCTGTATAAGCAGTTGATATCACAGCAGCTCGCTGCTTTTGAGCAGAGCCATTGTGTTAATCATATATCACAGTATGAATATTCTGCTGTCTGATCTCATCCCTCTCCATTAAAGAGAAATCAATAATCTTTCATTATCAATAAAGCATTTGATCTGAGGCTGTCATTTTCACTATTCTTGATTAACCTTCTCAACATTTTAGTGCTGATTGTGACATCATTCTACTGATTTATCACGGCAACTCTGGAGACTAGGAAGCAGTAGCCAGGTAAATGGATGGTTGGTTTCACCTGTCAGGGTGTCAAGTGACAGATACAGCAGAGTGTGTTGTGTGGGGGTGTATAGTCATGGCGGCAGCTCATGTCTCAGGAAGACTTCAGAGGCTTGGACACGTCCAGGCGCTGTCATTCTGTCCCAATGCACATATTCTTGTCATAGCGTCTTTCATATCTGATGTATCGCTCTTTGTCCAACAGTTTGCTCACAAAGAGTCGCATATTGACACTTGTCAGGACCCCTTAGTATAACTTTTTGATGCTCAAGGTACCGCATTAGCATTACTTTAGCAGGGTCGTAGTCAGTTGTTTGTCTTAATTTAATGGTTTACATGCATTTGTAAAATAATAATAATAATAATTCATATAAATGCATACTTTCATTGGAGAACTCCTCCTAACCTACCCCTTACAGCCAAATATAGCAGTCACTAGTGCAGTCACAAGTTTTTATAGCAAAAACTGACCATATGTTATGAAGCGGACTATACACAGGAGGTAAGTCTTTTGTTATAGGCAGCAGAGGAGTAACAGATATGCAGCTGGTGGAAATGGTAAGTACTAGATAGATTAACACAATGAGACTGTGTATTAAACTCAAAGACTTTCTTCGGCAGGAGTGTGGGATCGATGGAGGACACACAGATGACAGAGACGGGGAACCACAGCCACACACCACAGCTTGAGACACTGGAGACACAGAAAGGAGATCCAAGGAGCCTGGGAAGGGGACAGAGATTCATACTGTGTGAACTGGGAGTGGAGATTAGAATCAAGTGGTGGTGACAGATGCATGTAATTCAGAAGTCATTTTAAGAACATTTGCTGCGTCTGAAACCGCATACTGCTTAAGTAGGTACTACATTTAAAATTGAACGTATTACCCGACCGTTAAAACAGTAGGTACTATATAGTATGAATGTGAGTAGTATGAATGGAATTCGGACGTACTACATCCGCCATATTGATGTTGTCGTCACAACAGCGCGACAATTGAAACTTCTAATAAGTCATCCGTTCATTTCGATTGTGTTAAGTAGGAAAGTAAGCGATTTCGGTCGCAGGGATTGTGACTGCGTGAGGGTGGAGCCTGGCGTGTCTGTGACACAAATAAATGAATGAACATTTAAAGTATACATGATTAAAAAATTAAGAGTAAATGAGAACTTTCATTTTTGAATGCACAATCCCTTTAACCAAGAATATTCCTTCCAACATGAAATATCAAGAGATTACAATTACAAACAAGAAATCAGCTTCCTAAATGGATGAATTACCCCATAAACTCAAGGCGGAATAAATGGTTTGTTGTGTTTTGAACCATGGTGGCCTCCTCTCATTTGCATTGCAGCACATGTTGGCAGCTCATTATAATGTGTTGTGACAGTGCCCTGCCCGACTGGCCCAGAGCAGACAATCCACACAATGGGAGGTTGACCTGGTAGCGAATTCACACCATGCTGTCGGCCCTACAAACACATGTACACAATTAGGTTCTTCCGGCTGATTTGTTAGGTTTTTTTATTGACTCATCTGATTATATTAATGCAAAACCAAAATAAAATTAACAGCTATTTGGTAGCCCCTTCCACACAAGGTCCTTAAAAGGTATCATCTCTGAATCTTAAATGTCCTGGCCAGTGACGGCTGGTGCTCACTGTGCTGTCCTTTACAGCGGCTGGCAGCAGACCTCCCTCTTTGTTAAATGGAGGTGTCCAGCTGGATGTGATGTCCCATTCATCAGCCTCAGCTAAGCCAGGTTTGATAAATGACCTGAGGCTTTCTGACTCACACATGTGAACAGCCCAGAGTAAGAGTCCTCCAGTGCTTGTTTCAGATGTCCCAAATTAAAAACCTTTAGGAGGATTATTGGACAAAGAAACCTCAAAAACAATGACTATCAACAAATAAAATGTGAGGTCTTAACATCACCAAAAATTTTGCCATTTCTGTCAACAACACAAATGTAATAAATGACATATATATACTAATAAAATTATAATAACATCCAAATAGCAGTCATTCTAAAAAATTACACCTTAGATCTAGATTCATTCAGAATGTGCATCTACCTTTATTTTTGTACCAAAACTACAAAAGTTTAAACTCCGTACCTTTTCTGTTTTTTTTGTTTGTAGTCAACAATTTGTTTTCACCAGTGAGTAGTGCTTGATGTGACATATTTGAACTTTGCCTTAAATACCATCATCGTCCACTGCAGCTGACCTTGGCTTGTGTGATATTTAAACTTACAAACTGGATGTAGTAAAGGTTAAGGTAAGTTTACTTACCAACAAACTTTAGAAATATCTTTGTAAATATCAGCACATCTTAAATGTCTTACAAAGTCTTATAAAGAGGTACTGTACAATGAAGGTGCATCAACCGTTAGACCCTGTTGGTAGATTATACAGGCAAAAACCCAATTTAGGCTTATTGAAAAAGTGTCTCTTCATTCTTCATGTGCACAGAGACAGTGGAGCAATTCTAACTCTGCAAGGAAAGTCTGGCCCTTCTGACTCACATCCTTTAATTTGGTGGTGGTTGAGGAGAGACACCCCCCCCCCCACATGGTTTGTAAAACACTTTGGGTGTATGGCAATACACAGTAAAGTGCTATATAAATGTTTCATTCATTCATTCATTCATTCATTCAATTTATGTTTTCTTATTAAAATAACATGCTACTTACTATCTAAATGAGAGTTTTGAGCAGTGAAGGATAATGATTGTCATTTCTCTGATCATGAATGCAGACACAGTGTCATGTTTACAAGGTGCGACGCAATGCGATGTGTAAAAAGACAGTACTAAATCATGAAAGGATCCGCCTTCTAGTCCGGCCGGATGCTGCGTGTTTGTCTTGTCTCGCACTTCTGTAAAAACGATTAATTCATTAAAGCTTTATATTATAATTTACCTTCTCTTCTGCCTCGTTTGAATCTGACTCCAAATTTAAATTCTCTCTGACATTAAAATTAGAATACTGGATTTAGGTGATGATCTTGAATTTAGTTATCTTAATTTAGAAACTTGATACCTTTAAACGTGCTTTACTTTCTGTTACTCTTTCTTTTGAGACCGAGAGCCATCTAGACATGATGCGGTCACTTTTGGTTCCAAAAACGGAGGTATCTTTCAGGGTATGTATGTAACCATAGGAACTTACTCTCTGAAGATAACCTCCCCGGTAGCAGGTTATGTTCCAGGGTTAGTTTGTTTCAGAAGGTTACTGAGCATGGCGTGCCCTTTTGATGACGAACCTGTAGACGTTGAGGCACAAATTATACTAAGTTTTTACGCCGGGAGAGTTATAAGACCGCATATTGATGTATTTTCATTTCCTAATGATTATTTGAAAGAGAGTTACCGGTTTTCAAAAGATTAATTAATTTATTTAACACATCTCTTTATTTAACACAATAAAATGCAGCAGTTTTTTGTGTCATGTAATACATTGTATTACTTCCTGGACAAGATCCCATCTTGCCCAAATGTATGAAGCGATTGATTGATGTTTGATGCTTGATGCCGTGAAGGATAGTATATGCCGTTAAGTTTCGTTCTTTAAAGATTACTTTAAATATATGACGTGAAAAATATATTTAAAAGACAAATTACTAGTATTGTAATGTCCTGCAGTTAATCGTAAAAGAATGGGAATATTGATACCATGCATCTTCATACAGTTCAGTACAGTTTTCGTATTTATTGGCCAGTGGGGTACTAGCTCTACAGTGTCTCTTCATTTAATTTAAGCAAAGTTTTATCTCACATGTGCTTTACATTATTTGACTGTAAGAGTGCATATATTAATGAACACTGAGTAAAACATACAATCAGAAGACTATATCTCATTTCTGACATTTTTCAGTCAATCACTGATATACTTCCACTGGCACGGCAATATCAAGTCCCTCCTCTACACATCTCTCTCCATGATGGTAACAGTTACACTTTTTTATAACAGGGCTGCAAGTTAACCAAACACACTCAAACTAACTTGAACATAAACACACATAACACTATTTTCTTTATTTTTTAGTTGTATTGCTTTGCATTTATTATTATTGGCTTCAATTCTTCATACGCATGCATTCAAACTTTGTGAAGTATGCCACTGTCTTTTTCATTTTCCATTTTGACTGGTGAAATCGGCGATCCATTGAAAATGTCTTTTGTACATGCATTAACTCTGGGTAACCAGTAGGAGGTTGATTAAACTAACTCTTATCAGGTGTTTTGGAACCGACATACTCATGGTATGCAGGTTTGGGGTAAGTTAACCAAGCTTTCTGGAATACCCCCTGGACACATGTGACAACAACAGTGTTTCTGTAGGCATGGCATCATCCTGCATTTGTATTTATTATTTTTCTGCTTATCTGTTTACTTGCTGATGGAGTTACTTCACTTTAGAAGTCAGATTGCGAGTTCTTACTTAGTATTCAAAGCGTAGTCACAGATATTCAATACGTGGACGAACACTGTCAGATTGCTTGACCCATCTACCTATCTAATGTCTACTTCATCTGAAGAAACAGCATAGAAAATAGGGGAGGAGAGGACGTCAACTGGATAATTTTAACCAATCAGAGACAATGATCCAATATAGAGCTGGGAATACGTGGTCTTGTGGAGGTGGAATAAACCTCCACAATCTTGAAATGCTGGAGTTTGTTTCAAACCCGAAGCTGTCTATGAAGACCCTCTTAAATTCCTCCACTATTAACAAACTGAGGTTGGCGTTAATAAATGCTCATGGAACATATATTCAGTACAATGAAAAACAAAATATTAACCTACATCAAAAAGTATTACCTCTCTTTGTTTTTATTTTTACATTTTATTTAGATGTTAAATTATTCTCACAAAGTCACTCCTCTCGTCCCTTTCTTGTCCAGATCAGGCAGCAGTACAGGAAGTTCTTTGGATGTCTTTGCTGTGGACACAAACCCAACAACATCGAAAGTGTTCCAGCAATGCCACAAACAAGTATGATGTCCAGGAAATGAATGAAGTGCGATTATCAGTAAAATATCACAATCAGCACTTTTTGATATTACATGCTGTCCTCAAATTTGATCTGTATATTAGCATTTACCTCATATTACAAACATCCCAGTTTAAAGCTGTCATTATTTTTTATGCAGTTTACAAACTTACTTTTATTTAATTATTTATTTTCTTATATTCCTTGATCTATTATTTAGTCTACTTTTGTATGCCTGAGACCATTGTATCACCCTGAGGCTATTCAGATACCAAACATAAATGTAAATAGTGCTTGCATTCATAAAGAACATTATAACATTGACCATCTGAGTGAGCAAAGTGGAGGGATGATGGGTAAGGGGATAAAAAAGAACTGATGCATATTTGAGAAGGACTTGGAAACAGATGCCTGTATGTCAATACACTGTGTGTATGTCTTGCCTTTCTCAGAAGATTACTGTAATGATTGTGGCTGAAGCGTTCGGATCCATATGCATAAAACTGGCAAACAAGTATGGAGGAGACATAGCACAGAAGTGGTCAGATATACAAGGCAAAGGGTCGAGGCCAGCAGCAAACAATCACACAAATATTAGAATGGGAAGAGGTCAAGACACAAAACAAAAACACAAGTATGATTGCTTGGATAGCCAGAACAAATCAATACTTTGCAAATAACTGTGTGAATGAGACAGTAAAACAGTGAGTGTGATTAGGTGTGGTGACAACAACAGCTTATGGTGATGACTGCAGAATGTAAACAGGTGTAGGTGTGCAGTGCATGCTGGGATATTGAATCCATGATAGAATGTGAGTCCTAGGGAGGTGAAGGGATGCGAGTGCCCTCTAAAGGCGCTTGCATGGAACTCTTGACAATTACAGTAATATAAGTTCTGTAATTCTTATACATCACTTTTTTGTAATTTTAAATAAACTATCTGGTATTTAAATTTGCCACTGTCTTGCCTGATGCTTTTCAAACTATTTTCTTCACGTTGACGTGAACAATGCATGCACTGTATATATATACTGTGTGTATATATATATATATATATATATATGAAAAGCGATGCATATCCTTCAATGCAAAGACTGTGGTGTAGGACTGAAACTGAAGTATAAATCATCCTTGGATACAACACTTTTTAAAGTGAGAGGCAGCCTAGTAACTGTAGCAAATGTGCCCCAAAATGGAAATGTTTATAAATAATTCCAATTAATTATAATTCATTACAATTATAGAATTACATTTACATAAAGTAATCCGTTCATCCAGCAAACATTCAATGTTAATATCAATTGAAAATAGGAAAGAATATTTTTTTGACCACAAAAAAATGTCCTCCTATATGGTCAAATGCATTAGACCATATAGCATAAATGAATATCATAACGGGACATTCATTCGCTAGGCAGAATCAGAGACTCATGTAATTCCATTAAAGTCCATGTAATTTCATTGGGTTACAAATGATAAAAACCTGATAAAAAAAAACGTACAGTAATGAATTTGTGGAAGTATTTTAATAATACATTATGAAGGAACTGGACCTGTGACGTATTATTGTATACACATTTGTATATTAATTTGAATTTGTTCACACATTTGCTTATACAATGATGAACAAATAACATCTCTGTGAACATCTGGTCTGTGAGAATCATTGTGTGTCAGCTCACAACTAAGATCAGGTAAGGCTTTCTGCTAATGATTCTCATCAGTCTTTTTCAGTCTCAAACTACAGCATATGTTGATGCATTGTATATTATTATGGATAAAATTCATACATTCATGTATATATATATATATATATATATATATATATATATATATAAACAAATACTTGTATATGTAAATATTTATACACTCTCAGAAATAAAGGTACAAAAGCTTTCACTGGGGCGGTACCTTTTCAACAGGTACACTTTTGTACCGAGTATTAGGTTCAAATATGCACACTTTAAGTACTAATATGTACAAAAAATAAACCCTTAGGTACAAACATGTCTCTTTCGAAAAGGTACCACCTCAGTGACAGCTTTTGTACCTTTATTTCTGAAAATGTATATAAAAACAAAAAAAGAGATGTGTGTTTTAAATGGTCACCAGTGAGATGAAAGGACAGCTGATTATCCTTGCGTGCTAGACTTGTTGTAACCATATGTACAGTACCCCCAGACAAATCTGAGAACTTGTAAGTGTCTTAATGAAAGAGAAGAGTGAAATCTCACAGCATGACTACTGCAGTCCATGAGGATGAGGTTACTATATTATTAAAAGAGTTCCTGGCACACAAGATACTCTCTGCAACGTTTGATATGGGTCTCCATTTTTTATGATTTTGACTCTGTCTCTGAAACTTGTTCAGTTTGCACCTCAGTTGTACGATTTTATGGCTTTTTGTTATTTCACAAATGGGGCTTAGCTTAAGCCAGCACTAGGCATTAGTTAAATTAAGATATTTAAGCCACTTTTTAAAAAAAATGCCTTATAAGAACATATTACAGATGTGCATCTTAACACAGAACAATGACACTGACATGTTTCAAAATATGTCAAACCGTTTTTTCATTTGAGACAGCTCAAACATGCAATTTAGTTGGGGACTAGCTTAAGCCTTGTCTGTGGAACTGGAGGTATATGTCAATACAAATATTTGCATTTGTTTAAAAAATAAGCTGGAAACAAAGGCATTTGAACGTGCAGAGTTCTATCTATTCATTATTTTTTGTTTCAAATATAAATGTTTAAAGCTCTCCTAGTTTATAACTTTCGTAATATGTAAATCAATAAATTCTGTGGAATTTTCCATGTGTGTTAGACACAAAGAGGAAACCAACAGAAGTCATGCATCAGTGACAAACTCATTTGTTTTTTGTTTTACCTCTCAGAACAATAAAGAAAGTTCATCCTAACTGAACTGGCTTGTGGACATAGAGCATACATTCAATGATGATGGTTTCCTATCTTCATAAAAGTGAGTTGGGTTTTGTTTCGTCATGATTTGTAAATACTAATTTACACTGCCCCTACAAACCTTTCAGTAATCCCTTTTAAGACAAACTGAAGTCAGAAGATGAATGCAGTTAAATCCAAACAGTTGTTAGTTGTAATAAGATTTAGGTTTTCACTGAGTTTGATTTTTTTTCTTCATATTTCAGGTTTTATAAGAGCACTTACTATCATCTCTGTTATGCTGTGTAAGTATAGTGTAAACCAACCAACTTCTAAATCAGAAAAATACCCTAACAGTAATCCATATGATTATTCAGCTGTCTTCCATGGCTTCTAAGTCAGTTATGTTCTCTTATCTTCTCCTTCTCCAAAGTTCTGGGATAAATTAAAAAGTCAGAGATTAAAATAAGTAAATAAATAAATTAAAAAAGTGCATCAAGCTGGTCTACTGCATGGGATTCAGGCATAATGTACTGGAACGGGCTTTTTTACCCTTTTCAGTCTAGTTATCTTGTGTAAGTCTTGTGCCTTTTGTATGTAGCTGTCATGTTCAGCTGGAGATTCCAGTCTGCTGATTGCACTCCAGCCCCAGCAAACTGTTTTATGTCTGTTTTCACCCATTGGACTAATTATCAATGAACTCATGTCTCCGCCTACCTTGTCTGCTGTCTTTGTTGCTTGTTCATGTCTCCGCCCCTCTTGTTTGTTGTCAGGGTGTTTCATTGTTTCTCCGCCTTATGTCACATGTATAAATACCCCGGAAGTCCTCTGTTAGTCGCTGGTCAATGTTGAATGTACCCCGTTGTCGAGCCATCCGTGTTTTCCTGTGTCCTTAGTGTTTTTCTGTGTTTCTCTGTCTCCCTGGATCTGGACCTTCGTCTGCACTCACACTTATTGCTCTTCCCTCGCCCCCATGGACTCTGTTTACGTCATCACCTGACCATTTGCCATGAACTCTGTAGATTCTCTTGCTGTTGCCTCTGATATGCCCGTCTGCCAGTTTAAACCTTGCTGCCTGTTCCACTCTGTGTGTGCTTAAATATTAAACATTGTTGCATATAGATCCATATGCCTTCCCGTGTCTCAATCGTTACAGTAGCATTATTTGCGTATTGTGTGCATTGTTTATTTATTTTTATTTTTATGGATTCAGTGGTATTCATCAATTATTTTATTTATTTATTTTTCGAGCTGGTACTAACACCAGCAGCACCAATACAACAGTCACACCAGAGACAACCTCACTTGGTAATGAAATGAGATGTCTCTTAATTAACTGATATCATCATCAATGTCTTTTAATTTGAAGTGTATTTGTGTCTCTAGGTAAAAACAGGAAATACAAGCAAATTAACCATGTAGATAATTGGAGAATTTTTTTTGTATGTCTTTTTTTGTGTCATCGATATTCATCAGTCATTATTTTTCAGCTGTTTTTGCCAGCACTATTCTCCCTGATACTACAGTCACACCAGAGACGAGCTCAGCTGGTAATGTAGTCTGATTTGTCCTCTGTTGAATTGTGTTTTGACTAAATGTTTGTGGATCTGTAGAATTAAACCTGTATGAGTGTGCTCAAGTGTTTAAGATGTACAGTAAGAGGAGTGTTAAAAATGTTTATTAATTACTATTCATTTAAACTTACAGATGTTCACAACATTAACGTCAGCTTTACAACTGACACACCAGCAAACATCTCAAGGTTACAAAATGGTAACATAACTCACTGTACTCTTGAGACCATGATATGAGTTTAATATTGAAATATAAAAGAAGTTAAAACAGTAATTGTCAGACTTTCTTCCTTAATTCTGAATAATTTAAATCTATAATCATGACCCTCCATAATACCGGTATTTACTAAAAACACAGCATCTAAGTTTGACTTAACATTCTTCTATATGTTTGTTGTTTCAGTAACTTTAGACCTGAGGAATTCCACAACATTTACTATTTTCACTACATCAGGTAAGGGCAATGCTGGACTGGACTGTAATATTGAAAAATGATTGTCCATTATCAGTGTCTTCATGAGGACCACAGTCTTAATAATTACGAAAGATCAGTCCTGAACCAGGTACAGGGCAAATACAACATAGATGAGACCAGTCAAACTGAACTGAAAAATGATTTAGTGCCCAAGCAGTATATTTGCTAGGGCATTACTAGATGTACCCTTTTTATTCCAGTTTTCATGTGTAAGTCCAACACAATCTCACTCCTGAAGGTGCGAATGAAGAGTCAAGCGCGAGTGATTTACATGTTAAATCAATGCAAAGACGCGAATAGACATCCTGCGGCGCGAATCGCGCGAATTAAGCGAAAAAGAAATTTGTAAAAATTCATACAATTTCTTATAAATCGTACATATTTTACGAGTTGCCAATTCGTATGAATTTGTACAAAAGGCCTACACCTGACCTTGCCCCTAAACAGGGTTTTAGACAAATCATACAAAATCGTACGAGTGAGGTCATATGAATTGGCACAAATTTGGCACCTTTTACGAATACGTACAAAATGGTTGTGAGACTGTGTTGAGTCTTGTACACAGTACTAATTGAGAATTGTATACATTTATTTATTTATTTTCTGTGGTATTAATCAATACCTTTTCCCCCCAGCTTGTTTTAACATCAGCAGCACCAATACAACAGTCACACCAGAGATGACCTCAAATGGTAATGTAGTCTGATGTCTCCTCTTAATTAATTTATATTATCATTAGTGTCTTTTATTTTGAAGTTTAGTTACAGTTCCTCTTTGTTTCATGCTTCCTTTGTCCTCATATATCTCTAACTTGTCTATGCGTCAGGTTGTGATTGGTTGTCCAGGTCATGTGTCTTGTTCCCATTGATTGGTTCTTGTCATGTGGCACTTATTGTTCGGTATATAACAGGCGCGTTCGGCTTCATGCGGCACTGCAAGAAATCAGCTGCCGTCTTACAAAACAATGCATTCTGGTAAGATCGTTTGTCCAACTTTGGACACTGCAGCCACCTTTCGATCACATGTGCCATCAAAGTACCATGAGAGCAAAGCGAGAGCAGTCGCAGAGGTCAGGTGCTGCAGTTGCTCAAAATCGGCTGCGAAAGGCTTGATGACGACACACTTTTTCTCATTGGTCAGATTATGTGACGACAATCACGATGTGTGCTGCCTTTTTTTTTTTTTATATGGTCTGCCATAATGACGCTGATTCAGCACACTACGGAAACCTATAAGTGTCCGACCTGACGGCCGTCTCTTTATTCCTCCCCAGACTGCAAGGGGCTGCTCTCGCCAGCCGGTGGCAGGCTAGTGTAGTGCATCTTGAACGCATCTATTGCCTTTGTAGCCATTGTATCTTGTGTATTGATGTTGTAACCCGCTGTCAGTGAGTCATGTGAGTGGCCGTGTCACAGCATTAATGCCCCAAACATATGCAGTGTCATAAGCATTAATGTCAAGGAAAATTATTAATACTTGAGAGCGGCCACGTACAGTACCTGTATGAGGTGGTCCTTGGAGGTTCTAGTACTTAAATGATGAATTATCACATGAGTTTTACATACACTAAGTGACTGAACTGGTATTTTTACACATTTGTATTGTTTACTATTTATATTCAACAGTCATTATGTTTTTCAGCAGTTACTAACATCATCAGCCCTCATACAACAGTCACACCAGAGACAAGTTCAGCTGGTAATGTAATCTGATGTTTTTTCCTCGTGTGTTCAGCTATTGATTCTAAAATGTTTTTCTACTGCATATTATATACGTTTATATTAATTCAAAACAAAACTTTATTACTAAGCCTTTATTACTAACTAAAATCTAAGCTGGCTTGTGTAATGGATTGAGAAGATAATTAAATAAACAATATGAACTATTTATAAAAATAATCATCTCTAAAAATTAGATTTTATCTTTAATAATTTTTTACTATGTAACTTTCTTTAATTTGGAGTAAGAGGGAGACTGGCTTTATTGCATCAGATATGTGTCATTTTGCTTGTAGCTGATTGGTCTGATTTCAGTTTGAGATCTCTAAACCAGAGCATAACCTGCCCTGGGTCACCGTGATTTTGCCAAGTTAGACATGATCCTGGATGTTGATCCTGGGTCAACATTATTGTCCAAATATATAAACTTATCCCAATCCTTACCCTTAAACCTACCCCTACCCAAAATGTATGCCTACAATCAGTGGGAAATAATAGCTGATTAAAAAGGGTGCAGAAGCACCTAACCATGATTATAAGCCTAAAACAGATATTTACAGAAAAATTATTCTGATTGGGTGATTGGAAATTTGTTTCAGGATCAACAAGGATGTTGATCCAGGAACATCTTGTACTTAGTGAAATTATGCTCATCAAGTTGGTCTGGCGTTTGTTACGAAAGAGGTCGGGAGAAGTAGCGAGTTCATGTGCAAACAGTAATTTATTAAAGGCTCAGGGTCAGGATAACAATAGTCTTGCGCCGGCAGACAGTGTTACAGGAGACAAAAACAGAGGCAGAGTCGAAAAACAAAGCAAAAGGTCAAAATACCAGTAAACAGGGTCCTTGGGGAGATACAGAGGGAAAGTCCATATCCAGGCAGAAATCGTCAACAGAAAATCCAACAGACAGAATAGCGAGGTATCAGGAACACGAATGAATTGTAACAACAAACAATGAACCGTGAACAACACTCAAACATAGGGAGGCTTTATACAGTGAAAACTAGGTCAGGGGGTGGAGCCAACAATCAAACACCAAGACAACCAACAAGGGGGTGGAGACAAACAATGAAGCACTTAGACAACAAACGAGTGGGCGGAGACATGAGTTCATTGATGAGAATCCATGAATGAAAACAGACATAAAACACAGAGAGTTTGATCTGGGCTGGCACTTCCAGCTGACTGTGACAGCGATGAACATTGATTGAAGCCAAATCAATTTCATTGTACCTAAAACAAAACCAGCTAAATCAGGTTAATGGTACAGGCCCCAGATTTGTCAGTGTGTTTGTTTTTCTAGGTAAAATGGGAGAAAAGAGTGAAATGTGCAGTTCTAGATAAAAAATTTTATGTGTCCTTTGTTGTTTCATTGATATTCATCAGTCATTATTTTTCAGCTGTTTTTACCAGCATTATCCTCCCTGATGTAACAGTCACACCAGAGACAAGCTCAGCTGGTAATGTAGTCTAATTTGTCCTCTGTTGATTTTTTTTTTAACTAAATGTTTGTGGATCTGTAGAATTAAACCTCTATGAGTGTTCTTCAGGGTAAAAACAAGTGTTTAAGAGGTAAAGTAAGATCTGTGTTAAAATAAATCTTTATTAATTATTATTCATTTAAACTTTCAGATGTTCACAACATTAACGTCAGCTTTACAACACACACACCAGTGAACATCTCAAGTGGTAATGTAACTCACTGTACTCTTAAGACCATGAAATAAGTTTAATTAGTGAAATATAAAAGAAGTAAACACAGTAATTGTCAGCCTTTTGCCTTCATTTTGAATAATTTTAATCTATAATAGTGACCCTCCATAATAGCGGTATTCATAAAAAAAACAACCCAACCTCATCCTAAAATAAAACTGACCACAAACACCATAATCAACAATTTGCATCCACAGAATTTAATTTCAATGTTTCAATATTTTGACACAAATTACTTTATTTAAATGTTAATTAATAATGTACGTGGCACTGAGTTGTTAAAATTGGTTGATGACGTCATGGACCAGCTTCTTGAACGTCTATTCAGCTTTTTGAACCGGTTCAATTAGCCAAACTTATCAAAAAGAACAGGTTCGCGGAAATGAATCAGACTTTGCATCATTACCAAAGATCAGTCCAGGTACAGGGCAAACACAATCATAACATAGATGAGACGAGTCAAACTGAACTGAAATAAGGAGAATTTAAATACACAGTCCAAACAAGGTTGATCAATAACGGATGCCTGGAGAGAATCACGCAATCAACTCAGTAACCATGACAACTAAAGATAATGTAATTTAGTATGTGACATCTAATTTAACAACTGCATATTCTTCTGGTATTGTTTCAGTTCCATTCAGTTATTTATTTTTTTGTGTGTATCTCAATGATTGTCTTCAAGATCATCACAAAATGTCTGCTTTAACAGCGGTTTCAGTTCCAGTCACTTGCGCATCTACTGATTCTACATCCACAGGTTAAATGTGACCATTCAAAAAAATGATAATAAATCATCAATTAGATCATCAATTGTTGCAGAACAGAGTAGTTCATCATCTGTTCTTTTTTTAGTTTCTTTACAGCCAGTAACTTCCACAACATCTACTAGTTCTACTTCTACAGGTCAGGATAATTACAGATGGAACGTTTTGTTTATTTATTTATTTATTTATTTTTATTTATTTATTTTTTTAACTCTTTATGATTTTCTTCATGAACAACACAGTAGTGTTGATCTGAATGTGATTTAAAATCTGTTTCCGTTTGGTATTGTTTCAGTTCTTTTACCACCAGTCACTTCCACAATATCTACTATCTCTACCACCACAGGTGAGAGTAGTTCTAGACTAAATGTAACTATTTAAAATAAATCATTCAATGATTTTCTTGTTGCAGAACACAGTATTTAATCTTCTGAGATTGATTTAGCATATTTTTCTTTCTTTTTTTTTCTTCTTCATTACAGTTTCTTTAGAGCCTGTACATTTCACAACACCTACTAGTTCAACTTCTACAGGTAAGGATAATGCTAGACTGTATGTGGCTTCTTAAAAGAAATTCCTTCTGGTGAATTCCCTCACGATGTAGTTCATCATACCTGTATGAGTTTGATTTAACATCTGTTTTCATTTGGGATTGTTTTTAGTTTCTTCACACATGGTCAATTCCACAACATCTACCATCAGTCTCAATACTACAGGTAAATGTGTTACTGAACTGTAATGTAGCTTTCAAGAGACGATCCTCCTAATTATTGCCTTCAAGTAGAACACAGACGTTAAATCAAATCCAAATGCTGAATTTCTCTTCTCTTTATATGTGTTGTTGTTACAGTTCTTTTACAACTAGTTACTTCCGCAACACCTACTAGTTCTACTACCACAGGTAAAAATATTTCGAGATTATATGTGACTACGTAAAATAAATCATTCAATGATTTTCAGTAGTTCATTGCCTGAGTCTGATTTATTTTTTACAGTGTCCTCAGATCCTGTAACTTCCACAGCACCTACTAATACAACTTTTACAGGTGATGATAATTATTGACTGAATGTGGCTTCTTAAAATAAATTTCTCCTGGTGATTTTTTCTTAGGATGTAGTTCATTATTTGAGTCTGATTGTCAATTGTTTCCGTCTGGTATTGTTTAAGTTTCTTTACATACCGTCACTTCTGCAACAACTACTTGTTCTACTACCACAGGTAAAAATATTTCTAGATTGAATGTGACTAGGTAAAACAAATCCCTCAATGATTTTCAGTAGTTCATTGTGTCACGGTCCGATTGTAGTGAATCAAGAAGGCTCATACAAAGTTCCAATAAATCCAATATATATTTATTCTCCAACGGGCAAATAAGCAGACAGGTAGTGCATTTACATAAAACAGACGCAAAATAACATTAATCACCGACAAGACAAACTAAACTGGCTTTTATACAGGAGGACATTAGGGAGAAATCAAGACAGGTGAGGAACACAGGTGGATCTAAATTAACTAATCATGACATAACCACAGGAACAACCAAATATGGGCAAACAGGAAATCATATGAAAACAAAACTAAACTGAAACCAAAAACAGGAAGATAAGAAAATGAAACTAAACCATAAATACAACAACACAGAACTAAACGTGACATTACTCCCCCTCCCGGTAGCCGCGACCTCGCAGCGTAAAAAGCAAAGAAGAACCGGGGAGGGGGGGTGGGCGCCCTAAGGCCATAAGGCAGAGTCAACAGATGCCTTTAGGGCAGATCAGGAGCTGGCCGCGGCCTTGAGGAATCAGGATCCTCGGATGGCGGATCAGGAGCCGGCTGAGGCCTTGGGGAATCAGGATCCTCGGATGGCGGATCAGGAACCGGCTGATGCCTTGGGGAATCAGGATCTTTGGGTGGTGGATCAGGAGCCGCCTGAGGCTGTGACGGATCTGGATCCTCGGGTGGCGAATCAGGAGCCGGCTGAGGCCTTGAGGAATCAGGATCCTTGGATGGCTTATCAGGAGCCGGCTGATGCCTTGGGGATCAGGATCTTCGGGTGGTGGATCAGGAGCCGGCTGAGACCTTGGTGGACCTGAAGCCTCAGGTGGCGGATCGGGCAGTGGGAGCTCGTCAGCAGCCTCCAGCAGTGGCGTATAGAGCTCGTCGGCAGCCTCTGGCAGTGGGACCTCGTCGGCAGCCTACGGCAGTGGCGTATGGAGCTCGTCGGCAGCCTCTGGCAGTGGAAGCTCGTCGGCAGCCTCCGGCAGTGGGAGCTCGTCGGCAGCCTCCGGCAGTGGCGTATGGAGCTCGTCGGCAGCCTCTGGCAGTGAGAGCTCATGGACAGCCTCCGGCTGTGATGGTTCTTGGACAGCCTCTAGCTGTAGTGGTTCGTGGACAGCCTCCGGCTGTAGTGGTTCGTTGACAGCCTCCGGCTGTAGTGGTTCGTGGACGGCTTCCAGCTGCTGCTGGCCCCTATAGCCCCCCCCCAAAATAATTTCTTGGGGAGACTCCCTTCGTTCACGGGCTGTAGCTTGGGTAACATAGTTTTGGAATTAGATTTCGTGGACAGAAATTCTGATAATGTGGACTGTGGTTCCTGCAGTGTCTCACACTCTGCAGGGTGCTCTTGCAACACATAACTCTCTGGTTGGCGCTCTTGCAGCGCATCACTCTCTGGACTCTCTGGTGGGCGCTCTTGCAGCGCATGACTCTCTGGAGGGTGCTCTTGCAGCACTTCACACACTGGAGGGCGCTCTTGCAGCGCAACACACTCTGGAGGGCGCTCTTGCAGCGCAACACACTCTGGAGGGCGCTCTTGCAGCGCAACACACTCTGGAGGGCGCTCTTGC
>JAUCNO010001299.1:135485-145650 GCA_032353835.1 Enteromius viviparus
TCATTTTTGACCAGTTTTTTGACCTAGATTTTTGATGTCAATTTGACGTCAATTTGACATCAGTTGCCCGCTGGGATCGAGTCCAGGCAGAAAGATCACAAGGGCAGACGACAGAGAATCAAAGTCAAACAATCTAAGATCATAGAGTTTAGAATAAAAATGTTTAGAGCACTCAGTAATGTCAGCTGGTGCAGAACTTCGCAGTGATTAATCTTTAAGTGTTTTTCTTAAATAGAGGGTGAGATTGAGAACACCTGTGCCAGCAATCAGTCTCAGGTATGGGGTGTTTAGGGAATGGAGTTTGTAAACTAATACTTCAGAGAGGGTGCCCTCTAGTGGTGATCAGGGAGGGATACAGAGACCTGATTCGTGACAACTGCAACGATAGTGCTTAGAAGTGCCAGGTCAATTTTTTATAACTCCAACTGAATTAGTCTGAAAGTAATCTGTCAAAGTAATATTTTCACTCACAGTTAGATATTATGATTTATTTATTTATTTGTTGAAGATGTTTTGACTGTTGATTGTCAGCATGGTTTTAATATAGCCTCTAGTAATTTTCGTCCTTCTTAAAGTCCAAGCCCTTCATAGCAACTATCAAGATAGTCGAAACATTAGAGTAAAAGCACATGCAACTGTATTTACTTAAATATGATGTAAATGAATGTTTTTTTTATGTTGAGATGATATTTGAGTGGCATCTTAACATCTATTATGACATCTTGGATGTTTTAAGCCAGTGTTTTTCAAATTGGTGGCCATGGAAGAGAGCCTTAAGATAATTTAAAATGATTTGAAAGCACAGTGATTTGAAGTCGACTGAATCTAATATATTCCAGCAGTGCATCAAAGTGTCATATGAGATTTATTGTTGTAATAATAATATAGTCTCACTGACCTGTAAAAAAGTAATCCCTGATAGGATTGACAGTGTAGTCTTTTACCACACAACTTTTTTGTTGTTCTTCCTCAAAAAATTGCCCCTTTTTCTGGTGTGTATGAGAGAGAGAGGGTCCATTTCCTCAGGGAAGCATCTTTTCCTTTTGTCTCACTTCAAGTCTCTGTTCATTCAGAGGAATGAACCTGATAACAATGAGAAACCTGTTCGACCCTCTTAATTTTACCTGTGTGTTCCAACACCTCCTGACACTGTATCCACACATCTCCTTTTCCATCACCTTTCATCGTGAGTTTATCTGGTCGTTTTTACCAGTTTGTCCACAAACAACGTGTCTTTTTCAAAAGGCCCCTTCAAACATCTTTGCCTATGCATGTAATGTTTTTCAGAAGTGTGTGGTATTCAACAATGATTTTCCTCACTCTTACCCGAGGAAACTTTCCAAGTCTGCTTACAAGGTTTTAGAACAGTGCAGAGGTCTGAGAGAGAAGCAGACAATAATCTCACACTCATTGTTGCCCCCTGCTGCCCTAAGAAATACTGAAACAAATGCAACTAATAAAATTATTATATTTCACTTCATATGACTGTTAACTCATCTAACTCACACTTTGTCATTAAAGGAAAAAAAAATAAATGTTTCATATGTAACTATATATATATATATATATATGTGTGTGCGTGTGTGTGTGTGTGTATAAATGTGTGTGTATATAGAGCTTTGTGAAACTATTCATCTATTTTTTCTTCAAATTGTATGTTGCTTTCTTACGTTAAACCAAATTTATTAAAACTAAAAAACATAATACAGTACATTGCAGAAGTATTCAACCAGTACTATGCTGAAGCACGTTGCAACGTCTTTTATGTTTGATGCTACAAGCTTTGCATATTTGGCAGTTTTCTGCAATTTTTGTCTTCACCTTTTCATCTCTCAAGCTCTGTCAAGTTGGATTAGGAAGATGGGCATTTTAAGGTTTCTCCAGAAACCCTGGATTGGGTTAGAGGCCAGGCTGTGGCTAGGACAGAAATATTTGATTGGGTTCAAGTCCTGACTATGGTTGGGCCACTCAACGACAATCAGAGAGTCATCTATAAGCCACTCTAGCTGTGTGCTTAGGGTTATTGACCTGTTGGAAGGTGAATCTTCTGTCCAGTTTGAGGTTCTGAATGCTCTGGACTGGGTTTTCTTTAACGCTATCTCAATATTGTGAGCTTTTATTCAACTCTGACAAGTCCCTACCATTAAAAAATAACTAAAATCCTCCCCACAGCATGAGGCCTTCTGTCCTTCTGTAGGTTTCTCCTTTTTCCACACATCAGATTCAAAGCTCAATTCCAGCCCAACCCCCGTTCAATCACACATATAATTATTGATTGCTTCTGAAGATCTCAGTGAACTGGTTCTGGTATGTTTGATCAGGGTGGGAGCTGAACTTTGCAGAGAGATCTCTATGAACAGGATTTGACAGCACTGCTTTATATAGATGCCAAGATATACATCTGCCATGGTTCAAAGATAACATGATGATTTTCTGTACATGAAGGGATTTAAAAAATCCTCCCCTCATGTGTGTCCAGCCTAACAATCATCTGGACAGAGAACTTTCTTTTTTAAGAAGGCCCTTTGTGACTGTGTAATAGTGACCAAAAGATGGAGAGACACAATGAGAGAAGTGTTGGTGCAGTATGGGTGAATTTCTCTTCACCTCACCAGAAACAGAATGTCAAATAATGGGTCTCTTCAGCAAGGAAGGACGCTAGAGGTCTTTTAAGGAAGTGTCTGCAATATATGCCTCTCCAGTCCTCTGTCAGTGTGACTGTAGAGTAAAAAAATGAAAGGGTAGTGCATCTCACGCCCCATTAAATCTTCATTCTCTATGTGAGACAGGAATAACTCAACAGGGCATGTAAAAATCCTTTAGGTTATTTTCCATTATTGTGCTTTGAAGTCACTGAAACTTCTATATATTTAGTATCTTCGGGCTTTATTTTTTGTTTTGTTTTTTTATTCTTTGAAATTGAGATAACTTGTGATATCAGTTTTGCCTATACACTGAAATAAAAAGCAAACTTTTCAGATGTTTAAATTAACAAAAAATTGTTAACATTAATTATAGGCTGTAAATTTAGGCCCAGTTTTCCAAACAGGGCTAGTACTATGCCTTACCTGTAGTTAAATTAGGATATTTAAACAACTTTTATAAAAATGCCACCCTTGACAG
The DNA here is from genome assembly GCA_032353835.1 of Enteromius viviparus. Lineage (NCBI taxonomy): Eukaryota > Metazoa > Chordata > Actinopteri > Cypriniformes > Cyprinidae > Enteromius > Enteromius viviparus. The sequence goes on from JAUCNO010001299.1 coordinate 138,609, forward strand.
AGAGATTTAGGGGTACTGTAAAGAGGCTGCAAGCCTTACAATAGTGTGATGCTTCTATATCACATTGAAAAAGATAGTTACTTTAGGAAAGAAAGACCTTGAGCTCCATTCACAAGGCAGCCAAAATGGCTGTAAGTCCCCTTTTCTTACTTATAAAGCGCTTAGGTTCATATGGTTCAGGTTGGAAGCACCTACTGCATTAAAGGCTCGACAGAGAACCACCTTTGGCTCCAGAAAAACGCACTGCTGTTCAGAATAACAACTGCTGAATATAACAACCAGCCAGACAGGTCAAAGGTCACAGCCCTGAACCACTGCTATCAGAACATGCAAATCTGAGCAGACATGTTGTGTCAACAGGAGCTCTTTAACTGTGAATGTAGGAATTCAAGTGTATGTAATTGCTATCCGGCTCTTATTTTATAAAAACAGTTGCAAATATGCCATGATACGTTATATGCACGGCAATTTTATATTTTATGATGTTATAGAGAATGCACACCTTTTATTTGACTCACGTCACAGATCCTTCAAATTATCTCATAACCTTTGTTCATAAAGAAGCAAGAAAAATGTTTCTTAAATTACATATGCTTGAGGGCTTTTTCATTCAATCTTGACAATCCTGTTTACAACAACGTGTTTTTCTTTTTATGCTTAAACGTTCACTCCATGTTGGAGTTTATTGTTTAGTGATGTGTTGAAAAGGTTTTTGTTTAGAAGTGTGCTGAAGACTTCATTGTTTCAGCAGCGTGAGGCTAATTAATCACTCAGCTTTATCAGAATAACGAATTTAAACAAAGAAAACTTCCAGAAAACAAAGCGGACGGGGTCATTTCAGACAGCTTACTGTTACGGCACTTGTTTAAAAAACCTCCATGTCTCCATGTTGATGCTGTACTCTCATGTCATAATTTTCCTTTAGTTCTTTTCACTGCAATATTAAATGTTCTTTTGTGTTGTACCGGATGATTTAACACTTTTGATGCTCCTCCTGCAAGCATTAACACCTTGAGAATTGGGCAGCACAGTTTCTCTCTCTGGAGGATGTGCAGTTGAGACTAATGCAGGATTCATGATTCAGTTTTTGACTTTGATTTGTCGGGTTCAAAGTCAGGTTCACATGTGCTCTTGTGAATCAGACTGCTCAGGTGAATTGGTTCAGGTGAGTCACATTTCATTTTCATTTGACAACAACAGGGACAAAAAATCTCTATGCTGCTTGAACACAACTTTGATAAAAGTTGAGCAATAAATGAAAATGTTTACATTGAGCAAAATACTGCAACTGCAATTACAAGATCACAGCATGACATATTTAAGAACTGAAAAAGAAAGGAGACACTGACCTGTCTGTTAGTGATCAGTAACAGTTAATAAATTAAACTTTTCATTAAAAAACCTGTCAGGAGTAGGGTCACAACATCACCTCTTCTTGAACCAAACACTCTTGACAAATGGGACTTTTCTCCACAACAGAGCGAGCAGCATCTCGTGTCTCAATGTCTGTAATCAATTTCCCTAACCTAAACTACAATCTTAAATGCAGCGTTTAGTGTCTATGTCACGGCTCTAAGTCCACCCTCTATTCATTGATTGGTCCAGTCATTTTGGAGCTAGAGAGAAACTGAGAGATGGTGTTCTATATCAGACTGAATAGATAACAAACTAAAATAGAGTGGAAGTATTAAGTCTGAAATAATCAGACTATAAAATTATGAATTTATGGAACACACACACACACATATATATATATCATTTTTCTTAACATTAAAAAGGAGAAAAAAAGTGTATATTACGTCTTCCTGTGTTCCTGTGTTCTGCGCCTAATGTTACAGGGAAAGAAACTAAATGAAAATCACATTCACAATCCCAAAGACACAACACAACCTCATCACTATCAAGCCACCAAGATCACTTGTTCTCATCATAACTGTGCTTTTTGGGTCAGTGATCCTTGGAATTTGCTCATGGATCATGTCTGAAATTACATGAGTGTGCAGCCTGGAAAACATTTCAACATCCCAGCTGCACTTAATATTTTTGTCTTCCTGATGTTTGAGAATCAGGCTAGACTCTGGAAAATAGAAAACTTCATACTCTGCCTGAGCATTATTCATGTCTGCTGAGATACTTAGAGCAAACGACTACATTTGTCTCCTCTTTCTCTAAATAACACTTTGTTTAACAGGAAAAGGGGACTGAATTTCCCCCTGCAGAGAATCCTGCTTCACTGTATGAAATTCATGACACACTTGCTTTCTACTACAGACAGACAAGATTAGCACCACCGTGTTAAAGCATCGGTGAGGGGAAATGCATTTCAAAAAGGGCACTATGCATTTCACATAATTTCTATTGATTGCACTTTTGTCTAAGTGAAAATATTAATGAACAATTCAGATTAGTGTTTTTATTGAAGAATCAGCAAAAAAAAATGGGTAAATGACAGAGCTTTTATTTTTGGCTAAATACTGTATCTGTAACGCGGAAGACAGAGAGTTTCTGATCCATCTGCGGTAAGAAAAATTTATTGACTTAGACCGATTGGGTCAGGCATCAACAATCCGGAATCAGGAGGAATAGGCGATAATCACAGTCGAGGTACACAATCAAAGCAAGTTCAGCAACGGATAAACAGTCCAGACTCCTTGGGAGCGCGCTGGATGCGAGACTGACTCCTTGTGGCCGCAACGGATGCGAGGCAGACTCCTTGGGGCCGTGCCGGATGCGAGGCAGATTCTGGCAGCCGGGCAACCTCTGGCAGTGGCTCTGGTTCTGGCAGCGTGGCAAACTCTGGCAGTGGCTCTGGCAGCGTGGCAGGCAGTGGCTCTGGCTCTGGCAGCGTGGCAAACTCTGGCAGTGGCTCTGGCAGTGTGGCAGGCAGTGGCTCTGGCTCTGGCATTATGGCAGACTCTGGCAGAAGCAGTGGCTCTGGTTCTAGCAGCGTGGCAGGCAGTGGCTGTGGCTCGGGCAGCGTGCACTTAGCAATTGGACATTGACATGGCTCTCCTGCCCATAATTTAGAAACTGGACTAGATTTCAAAGGGGACTGGACAAGAGTTACCAAGTTACTCCTAGCCATGACCGGGTTAGACAAAGGTTCACTGATGCACATAGAAAGCCCTGGGGATCGCACAGCCTCTGACAGAACATCCTAAAGATTCATGGCCTGGGCAGGCCTCACAAGAGTGTCAGCCTGGAACCTGGGGACACACTTAGGGGTAGCTGTGGTTTCAAGGGTACAATATGCAGCCCATACACTATAGATAGCCACTGCTATCACTGGAAGCATGGAGGTCAAAGAAACAGTCTCTAGAATAAGCAGAGAAACAATCCTGATTTTTACAGCTGGTCTCATGGTCATTAACGGAGGGTCCATTAAACTAGAAACTAACCTCACATGTCTAGAGGAAATAGCAGAGGGTTGTCATAGTGGACCAGAAACAACTGCCAACTTGTGCTCAAACCCAGATTCGCCGGCCATTTCGTGTGTTGCCTCCGAGCCATCTTAGGTGCGGCCTCAGCATCGGCGGCCTTCTTATGAACAGATAGAATTTCAGTGTTACTGGAATAGTCAGACGATTTCTCTACCTTCTGAGTTTGTCCTCATCCTCCGCGATGCCCACAGTGAGATTCGATCCTGCACACTCCAGAGCATAATCCAGGAGACTGCAGTCTATCTTTCCTGAAGGAATCCATGATTTAACCGGCTCATCAAGGCCACAGTGGAACAAATACTTAAGGAAACTGTCCTCCCACGGAACCTGGCAACACAGCTCATAGAATTCGTGACGTAATCCTCGATTGTCCTTCCCTCTTGCCTCAAGCCCAACAACTGATATTTGGGATCTTTAGCAAGCCGGTAATTCCCTTGATCCCCGCTGGGTCCCATAGTGGTGAAGTGTTCTGTAACGCGGAAGACAGAGACATTCGGATCCATCTGCGGTAATTTATTGACTTAGACTGACTGGGTCAGGCATCAACAAACAGAATCAGGAGGAATAGGCGATAATCAGAGCCGAGGTACACAATCCAAGTTTGAGAGGCATGCAGCAAGTATCAGCAACGGTTAAACAGTCCAGGACAAAACACTACAAACGGAGCAAGATAAAGATGCTGTGACTAAACGATGTAAATTAATCTAACACTTCACAAAGAACTGACAGGTGAAGCTAGCATTTATAGTGACATCAATGAGTGACAAATGACAAATGATATTGAGTCCAATATGTGAAAGAACAGCAGGAGTGCTCTCAGACAGACATGGAGGGTGCACCCGACTGTGATCGTAACAGTATCCCTTAAATTCCTGACTGTCATACCTTGATATTTAAAAGATTGTGTTTTTAGCACTTCTTGTACTTTCATCTACTTAAAAAAAATACCTGTGGTATTCCCTGTTTTAGGCAATCTGCTATATGAATAAAAGCAAATGCATCATTAAATATGGTCAATTATTCGCAAATTACTAAATGTCAACCAGTTTTAGGATTAAAACCAGTTTTGTACTTATTATGCACCAATTTGGTGCATAATAAGTACACGTACTAAATATTAAGAAAATACAGTGGCCAAAAGAGCTCAATGCGCTGCAACCTCAGAAAAAACATGCAAATAGAAAAAGCACCAGCCAATCAAAAGAACTAAAACATTTCCATCAGTCTGACCGCAGATTTTATTTGCAGCATGCATCTTTGGTTGTGCTGTGAGCATTTGCAGTGTGTGTGTTGTCAATTTGATGTTGTTTATTAATTTTTGTTTGTTTGGTTGGTATTTTGTTTTTTCATGTTTTTTTTGTAGTGAGTTAAGCCCTTTCGGCCACTGTAAGAGGGGATGTAAATTCCTTAATTTTTACCATCAGATTCCATCACTGCATGACTATACCACTTTACTGTTTTTTAAGAACAAAGTTCTAAATATAATGGCATAATCTAAATGTGTTTTTTACAGGACGTGAGAGGGATACTTCCACATTGCTATTGGCTGTACTCAGATGCACAGGACAGTATTCTGGCAGCAATGGCCCATGGCTGTCTGAGCGAGCAGCAGCATTACATGCTCTATTGCCTTATAGGTGAGACAAATGAGGGTGACATTGAACCGAATTGTCCGCAAAATCTCGTTCATTCGAAAGGTATGATATGAGTTTTGGTTTGTAGGGGCCAAATCTGTGAGAATCAATTCTTCTCAGCATCTCTACAGATATGACACCTCTTGTCTGTTTTTGTTTATTATTTATTTATTCTGAATATATATAGTATTCAAAGAGCACCTTTAGAAATTAATTGTACCAAAGTGAGTTAACGTGAGCAAAAAAGATAAGTTGTCTTTGCTTAACGTAAGCATTGTAATCTGAGACGGGACGTCTTTTGCCCTAACATGAAATTCCTAATGAAATGACTGAAGTTGTTCCAGAAAAAAAAAAAATGCAGAACAATTGTACTGTTACTGTGCCTTTGGTCTATTATTAGACTAAACACTGAATGATCAATGATGTCTCAAGCACCACCAGTCCATTATTCTTTAAATTCTGTTTAATTTTTTAATTATTCTATTTAATTCAAGTTTGTAGAATAGTTTTATTCATAATTGGGGTACCCCCTGATATTTGAACATTTAATATGATACAGAATCCAAAACCAATGTAATGCATTACAAAACAAAATAAACAAAAACAAAACAAGGTGGGGCTTGATTTCATTCATCTGGAATTGTTTGGATCATGATTGATTATAAAATGAATCTGAGTTTGCATTAGCCCATGAAGGACTATTTCCTTTCTTTAAACACCCAACACCCATTCTTTTTGTCCAGAAAATGGAGGCTAAAGGTCAAGTTCACCCTCGAGCGTATCAGCGTGTCCCAATGGTCACGGTTCTTTCTAAAATCATTATTTGCTATTATTGCCGTAACCTTTGGACTGAGAGATGAAGAGGATGTGTACGCTGAAAATACAAGACTGCTGAAGTGCTGAGCAGATGGAGACAAGCATAAGCTCGGTGACAGAATCAGTGTTTCGAAAACAGACAGATGGAATGTCAAGTCCTGGTGAATAAATACAGAGACTGCTGTCATATTTATAGAATATTAGATGTGTGAATATTCAATCTCTGTATATGTGGGTTTTATAGCTGTACAACACCAGCTTTGAAAAATAGTATTTTACAAAAGGCCTCAAGTTATCAAGATTAGTAAGCGATTACATCACACCAGTCTCATGATGGCATGTATATTTCAGTCTTTTGGCTATACTTAAAAAAAATTAAAAAAAAGTGTATTTTAACATGAGCAAACTGATTAAATGTCTTGCCTCATAAACTTCTATTGCAGCTACAACAATGCAAATATTATTTTTAGTTTAGTTCTAGATTGTTTACAAACTAATGGATGAGTCATATTATGATTTTGTGCCACTTACAAAATTGTATGAATTGTAAGTACCCTTTTTTATTTCTAATTATGCATAATTCACCAATGCAGTTTACATATGTAGTGATAGTTTCTTACAAAATGAAAATTCATTGAGTATTGGGAAAGACATCTGTCTACGTATTTAACACAATAAGAAAATTACATCACTACATAACAGTGCTGCTTCTTCCCCCTGACAGCAAGCAAGACACTAATTTCCAGCCATATGTTTACCATATTTCTTTGAATACAATAGCTCTCCAGAGATCACCAGCAATAAACATGACAGTTTGTGGAGGGCTATTTACATATTTTACACAGTCACTCACAGATTCACTTTGGCCCATTTCCATTTTGCATTAACATCTTAAAGTTTGCTTTAAATAATTGATCCCACTGCTCATAAACAACATCCAACTAGTGGACTGTACACATTCAATACTTCTGATATATAATAAAAATATAATAGTTTAAATCAAAGATTCTGATGTACTGTATGGAGGTTTTATTTTGAAATGTATTTCCGGGAGTGTTTCAGGAGATCACAGGTAACAACCCAGTCTCATACAAAAACGTACCCTGGCTACGTTGGTCCAAAGCGCAAAACGTAGCGGTGTTACAATAATGG
>JAUCNO010001299.1:177714-192740 GCA_032353835.1 Enteromius viviparus
CCTGCACCTGTCCTGAATTAGAGCTGAGACTGAGAGCCAGGCCTTCTCGTCCAACACCAGTATGTGACTCCACAAATACGCTGCTGGAAGAATGTTCAAAAGTTGCCATAAACACACCCCTAAACCTTGTGGACAGCCTTCTCAAAAGAGTTGGACAGATGTCATTTTGACCCCTATGGATTAGGAATGGGATGTCACTTAAATTCATATCCGAGTCAAGGCAGGTGAGTGAATAATTATGGCAATATAGTGTATATACACAGACACACATATGTTAGTATTTGTGGTTTATGGGGACTCTCCATAGGCTGCTTTATAAACTGTATAGTGCACCAACCCTACACCTTATAGGAAACTACAAAAACAAACAAACAAACAAACACACACACTACAATATATACTATATATATATATATATATATATATATACAGTATATATACACATAGCAATTTTTTTTTCTGAGAATGCAGTCACTTCAGTTACATCGTACTCCATTGTTAGTAACTGGAAATATTAGTTCAGGTTCTGGGCCAAACAAGATAATGCTCACAAAGCACCTTTAAAATGGATGTTTCTGGAGGAATTAAGTAATATCGTAGAGAGGGTTTATCAGGCCTGCTTTGCTTTTATTGCATTGGTGTTAAGTGTTATTGATTAAGAACCTGAGTCAGTGGCAGCATGTTGAGAACATCAGTTGCTAATCTCTTAATACCTCCTTGTACCTCATTTATCTCCATGGTTGTATGTCACTGCCTCTGGTTATGGTGTCACTACGGCCTGTCCTGCAGACTCAGTCTTTAGTCAAGAGTGCAGTTTGCCCATGACCCGAGTACTTCATCAGAAGCTAATGATGGCACAGTGTTGTTCCAGCTTTTTGTTAAAGTCTGTTTAATCAGACTTTTATATACCTGCAGGGTGAGGAAACCAGAGCTTAATGCAAAGAGAAACAACATGTATTTTAATACATATTGTGTGTTTGTGTGTTATTTGAAACTGTGTATTATAGACATATATTCTTTTTACTTTTTGATTTTTTGTACACATTGCACAGATGTCAGAGGGTGTGCATTCCTGTAATAATTCCTGCGTAATTAAATCCTAAAATGCATTTCATGTATCCAATTTCCTTTGACATTTCCTGACTGTTATTTTGAGTTGTTCAGCAAATATGCTGTTATACACCATCAGATGTCCAATGGTATGGGCATGCATTCTCACTCTTCATTTAAACTATTTATACTGTGTGTACACTGTTGTTCTTAATGTTGTTTTAAATGACATTAAAATGATATGCATATGTACACTGTATTATAGGGAACTATATGAGATTTATTTTATTTAAAAATGTGAACATTGGTTATTGTTTTGGCAGCTCAAATTATTTGCTGTAATTAAATTAAGCATTTGGACCTGCTAAAGTTGTATTATAAATTCTATATAAACATTTTATATGCTGAATGTGCCTCTGAACTGATTCATATCTATTTGAATGAGTCTTCACTTAATTGTGATCTCTCTTGAACTAAAGGCATGTTTTCTTTGATCATATACTGCATGTACTTGCATATTCTTTTCCCTTTGATCTTTCGGCTGTGTTGCTCACTTCCTTTTTAAAAAAGCTGCAGATTTAGACCCATGGATTGTATTTGATATTTTGGATACATGACCCAGAATATTTTCCATATCGCATTGCACTATATATTACAGTATGCTGCAACACTATTTGCCATCTTTGTTGGGACTAGTTGTGACAGGGAGGGGAATTTGGTGAATTTTATAATAATAATAATAATAATTGTTATTATTATTATAATGTCCTACGAAGTCAACACAGTGTCATATATTTTGTAGCAGCTTTTGTGAAAACAAGTGAATTCAATAATGCCACACTGACCAAATCTAACAAAGTTGAGAGGTTCAAGTCAAGTTCAAGCTAAGATGGTGATTCTGTCTAATATGAGATATTCAGTTGTATTTTAGTAGATTTCACAATGTGTACACAGAATTTGAGGGACAATTTGACTTAAAAATATACTCTGGCAAATATTCACTGAATTAAAAAATTGTGACAACTAGCCCCGTTCTCTGCTCTATACACTCACTTACTGTAAGTGTAGCTATTGACCTCTATGTCTTGAACAGTACCTAGAGCCATTCTCCACACGCACACACACACTGTCTTTGTTTTCTGGCTGACATTATTGTTTTGCTGAAAACACATGATGTGCCAGCTCTCTCTCTCCACAGCTCTCATTGAGTCTCAGTGAAGTACATTTAGGGCCACTTGTCCGCAAAAATGAGCTATACTTTCACTGAGAAGAGGACTGAAACCTCTTGACTCCTCTACTTCTCCACTTTAGCTGTGGATACTCGGTCCTTTCTAGCTTTAAACTAGCCTGACAATCGCTTCAGCGAGAGGCAGCACACCCGGTGAGAGAGAACGGCAGCTCAAGAGGGCTTTTGAGGGTAAAAATGCCACCATTTCATTATCCGTGCGACATGGAGTGTCAGTTTAGACACAAACGTACTAACATTAGCATAATTACAGCTTTTTATGAGACAATTAGCACACAGTTAGCACATGTTGGCTTTCACTTCATTACAGTGCTGGTGTGAGATCATTAGCTTAGAAAGGAATTAAGATTTTGCTGATCATGTACATTTTGCCTAATTTCAGATTTTCACTGCAATCAAGACGGAAATCATTTGTGCTGACTATTCTTGTGAACATACAGTATGTTGTTGAGACCTACAGTAGTAGTGCAAATGTAGCATGTTGAAAAGGTTTTCAAAAATGCTGGGATGAATACAAATATGGACAAACCCATCGGTTGGGTTCTGGGCCAAAGAAGATAATGCTCACAAAACGTCTTTTAAAAAGGATGTTTCTGGAGTAATTAAGTCATCCAGAGAGCTTTCATTTGGCCCATGCAAAATTCATTGTATTGTTTATATGATATGATGATTTTATTTTTATATATATATATATATATATATGTATATATATAGTATATATATATATATATAGTATTTTTATTATTAGTTTTTTTCCCTTTCTAAAATACTGTTTATTTATTTGTTTTTGGTTGTTTATTAACATTCAATGTTTTTTTTTTTTGTTTTTTTTTTATTTACTTGGCAGGGGCACATGAAATTGATCAAATGGGACAGTAAACTAATTTATAATGTTACTATTCTTAAAAAAAAAAAAAAAAAAAACTAATGTTACCAACATTCTATTAGTCATGAAAACACAATGAAACATGAAATGATTTAATTTATTTATTTGTTTTTTTTTATTTTGCCAGATAACAATATACTATATATATTACAGCGCAACAATCTTTTTGACAATTTTTGTGTCATAATTTTGGTAAAATACATACATATTTACAGATTAAAAAACAACCTGACAATAAAGACTGGAGTAATTATGCTGAAATTGAACTCTGTATCAAAATAATAAATTACATTTTAAATGACGATTAAGCAATTAATCGAGTTTCAGGAGGAGCACGCACGAACGATCGCAGCTGCCACCAATCTCATTATTACTGCTCCTCTCTGGCCATTCTTCTGCTGCTCTGCCTTTGATCCCCCCGCCCACGCCTTCCCCCCGCCTTCCCCGCTCCCCTCAAACCCAGTTATCTCCCTAAGCTCCAGTGCGGTCGGGGGACCACAAAGGCCGTCCCCTTGGTGCTTTTTTGCTGCTTCCACTTGTAGGCTTTTGCGTCTTTTCTCCCACAGCTTCTCTGCACCCTTGCTCTTCTCTGGTTTATACATTGTTATAGACGGACTCATCTCAAACTCCGATCGAACTCTACATACAGTAGCAGATGAAGGGGAGATGAGGGCCGGCCAGGAGGGAGGCAAGGCGTGGCCTGAGATTTCATTGGATTAGCTCAATGTCCTTTAAGACAGTCAACCAATGGGCCGCGATACATGTCTCAGATACTCTACCGTTGCGGTAATAAATTGGCCTAATAAACTTTTAAAAAAATATTAAATTATGACAGCCCCAGCCCAAAAATGTGCCCTATGGTCAGTCCAGGCCTGGTTGAACTATTCTTTTGACCTCTTCAGTATATTCACGCTTAAGTTGCAAATGTGCAACCTACCCAGTACCACCTGTCAACACTGTGTCGGCAAGAAAAAGAGGTTATCAGATAGTGTTACCATAGCAGCCCTACGGTGTGTTTGTGACAGAGGACTTTCTCCAGCGCTCGTGCTACTGTTACTAACGCCTGGCTGGGTGTCATATTGATGAACACAAAAAGAAAGATGAGCAGTCTATTGTCTTCCCACTCGCAAGTTAGACAGTCAATTATGACTTTTTATGAGACAGATGCCATTTATTGCATCATAACCATCTGATATTCAATTTCAGACCTGAGATGCAATACTTTTTCCATTGATCAAATCTGCAGTGATTCAAGATGCCATTCGAAAGGGCCTTTGGAAATGGTTTATGGTGGATTAAACTACAATGCAACACTTTGTCACTTTTATCAGGACTTGAGGGGATGTTACACAGAAACTCATGACACCACGAGAATCCATCCTTTAATGGGTGTAAGCATAATTGGGTGTTCCTTGAACTGTGGGCGCTTTTTGCCCTGTGGACTTTTAGAAATAACTTCTGAAACACACTTCTTACATTCCTTATTACATTTTTTTTTTTCTGCTGGCAGCACCCAACCGTGTATGCACATGCATCACTGGAGAACTGTTACTTTTTATTACATTCTGTAAAAGAAAACATGCTAAAAAAACATTTCAAAGATTTTTGGAATCACATGGCTGACCCTTTGTCTATTTTTAGCTAGTATACAAAGTAAACATTATTAATTAGTAGTTTGATTGGATGTCAAAAATTTGCTTAGTTTACTACTGTAATTTAGCATCAAGTAATCTATTGACACTGTTGTCTTGTTGGTAACCAAGTACACAAAATCTGATAAAATTGTATCATATTTCAACATTGAGAGGGGAGGGTCTCACCAATGGATCCTCTGCAGTGAATGGGTGCCATCAGGGTAAGAGCCCAAACAGCTGATAAAAACATCACAATAATCCACAACTAGTCTATCAGTTAACATATTGTGAAGCAAATATAGGCATTTTTGACTTTACTAAAGCATAAAAATATCATAATATGTTTGCAGATATTTCAGTTAACATACTTGTTTATCTGAAAAACACAGCAGGACATTGTTTAGCTTTGTGAAACCTCCTGCCCACTGTCAGTTTCCCCCCTTTTGTGTTTCAGAACCCCGGGTTGCCAGTTGGCGACAAACACAGTGAAGGTGTCACAAATCACTGAAAAAAAGATCTGTTTGCAGTAGTATTTAATAAACTACAAAAAACATAAAAAATCCCAGCACTTAGGTTAAAACCAAAGAAGCAGAACACAGATTATACAGACAACAATACAGTAACAAAATACAAACTGAACAGAGTATGTATGGAGTAGGGCTAATGGATTAATTACTAACAGGTGGAAGTAATCGAACAGATGGTGACAATGAAACAATCAGGGGTGAACAAAGGTAGGGGAAACGCAGTCCAGAACACACAACAAAAAACACAAAAGGAAAGCGCTGGTGGCTGCTTAGGGCAAGACAGCCACAGACTGTGACACCAATGACTGAAATTATAAGATGCCTTACTTTATTTGACACAAAAATGCAAATTTTCAATTAAAAAAAGTTGCTATGTTTTAGACTGGAGTTGAGTGGATTATTTGTGACTTATTGTGATGTTTTTATCTGCTGTTTGGACTATCTGTCTTACGGCACCCATTCACTGCATGAGGATCCATCGGTGAGCAAGTGATGGAAGGGTAAATGACGAACAAACTCATCTACGTAATGGATGGCCTAAGGGTGAAACGATTTTCAGCAAATTTAGGTTTTTGGGTGAACTATTCCTTATCATAATGAATATTTGTTAGTTTTAATTACAATCAACCTCTGGAATGTATACGTGCCTATAGCTGAAGAAACACCCAACTGTGTTTTTTTCCCCATTCAGTGAATGTCATTATATTTACGCATGGGGTGATTGTTAAACGTCAGATATGATGGAGGACGCCTGCTTTCGATACCCGACATCAGAGCCTACGTTTGTTCTTATCAGCAGCCACATAAACGGGAGTTGTTGCAAGAGATAAACTTGATTCCTATTGCATCTAAGACTTTGAAAAGTAAGATGGTTTTACCTTGTGCTGCCCTGATTCGTGTCTCAAAATCATGATGTAGATTGTAGATCATCAGCTTTGGCAAAACCTTTGAATTATGGCATGCTTTTAGGCATCACTGACATCCAAGAAGATCAATGAGAACATTAGAACGATTCTGTTCAAAAGCATAGGCCTTCAAGAAAGTCACAGGAGTTTCCTCAGTCTGGCTGCAGAAGAATATGGTTTGTTTGCTCTTTACATAAGACTTTGTATGTTTAGTTGATTAATGGAGTGATTAAAGTGATTGATTTGATTGAGCACACTGTCAGTTTGTATATTTAGTTAACCTTAATGTATGATCTAATATAATTATTATATTATATTCATTCAAATATGACACTCTTTTTTGGCTCTTTTTAAAATAAAGATAATTGCAAAAATAATAATAATAATAAAAAAATAAAATAAAGATGCCTTTTTTTAAATACCTGAATGTATTTAAAAAGTGTTAAAAGTACTGTGAATGTTTATATAATATATATGCAAATAATGAATTACCATTAAGGCATTTCTGGGAAAAATGTGTTCAGCCACATTTTACTTTGGTGCTGTAATGTATTTTATTTTTGCATTGTAACACACACACACACACACACACACACACGAAGAAAGAGAACCCAACAAATTACACTTGCACTTAAATATCCTCTACCTTTCGAGTCAGGCCTTTATTAGCGACAATTAAAAGCTTAGGTTTTAAATAAGTCCATTATGATGGATTTGTGTAGCAGATCAAAGCTTGCCTCCTGTTCATGCCTGTATTAAAATGGCTATTCAGTAGTGTTTAATTTATGAGGCTTTTCAAATTGTTTCCCTTTATGGATTTTTAATATCTGCCTGTGACAGATGGTTTTGGGCAAATATGCACAGCATCATATCGCCCACCACAGGAGCAGAACAAACAGATTGCATTAAACAGTCACAATGACATTTATATTGTTTTGGCTTTGATTGAAATGCAGAGTGAGTTGTTTTGACTGCTTGCTGCTCCTCAAGTTTCACAGCTCAGGATATCAAAAGGTCTTTCTAGCAGTTGCCCCAGACAGAGCCCAAAAGATTTAGAAGAATTTAAGATACATAGAAATCAACAAGAATGCCAAAGTTTCCAAAGTCAATAATGCAGAATGTCTGCATCCATACTGAGAAAGAGTGTGATGAATGTCTTGCTATATTAAGTGATCATTTTGTCCAGATTGTACTTAGTGCGATTACAGAGGCACAGATGGGCTACTTCAACAAGAAAATAGTTTGAGCATTATGACAACCTACATAGTCATATTAGTGGAAAATTTGATTCATTTCATGTTTAAGCATCCTGTATTTATGCGTTCTGGCAAATATGCGCAGACTTGTTTGTTGACTGTGCAAATGATGAGCAGAAATAGGCCTATTTGATGATCACAACAATGACGAACATCCTCTTCTTACTTGGTATTATGCACAATCTGTGTAGTAGCAAAATAATAATAATAAAAAAAAAAGTCATGGTTCATAATGAGCATTTTGGCAACTACGTGCTAATCATATCTCCATTAGTAGGCTTAAACTCAGGTAAACAGCCATAATATCAGCATAATTTAACTGCTTATGAGGCCTAATTTGCAAAAACTGTTTTGCTGAAATCGACTATTTTTATAAAATGTTGATTAATATGTTCCCAGCTGATAAAAAGACTAAAGGGTTGCGTCCACCCCAAAATGAAAATCTTGACATTAAAGGGTTAATTTATGGGTTAAAGCAGTGGTTCTCAACCCTGGTCCTCGCGCCCCCCCCTGCTCTGCGTATTTTGCATCTCTCTCTTTGTTAACGCACCTCGAACAGAACAAATGACAAGAGTAACATACGAAATGCGCAGAGCGGGGGGACGCGAGGAGAAGACGAGGATTGAGAACTGCTGATCTAGCACAGTGTGTGCGAGACGTAATTTAAATCTTATTCACTTGTTTACAGCGCAAATCCGTGAATGAATGTTCCGAAGTAAACTTTAACGGACACTGTGTAGGGACCATGTCGATTGGGAACACAGCTTATGCACGGAGCTCTCTTCTTATTAGCTGATTATCAAAATCAGGTGCGTTAAGAAAGCGGGAGATGCAAAATACGCAGAGCAGGGGGGCGCAAGGACCAGGGTTGAGAACCACTGGTTTAAAGGGTTAGTCATTTTTTACACACCCTCATGTCACTCACAAACACATTCAAACACTCCAGCAGCCCAGTTTATGGAGGGGCCCCTCTCTGACCACAGTAGTGGACATTGGTTTGCTACATTTGGATTGGATCTTGTTGGGCTTCCTTATGCAAACTGTCCAACATCATCAGATAAAGATGCCAGGACAACCCAGGACCTTGGTACAAAGCCCAGGAAGGACGGTGATTCTCATTGGTCAAAATGCCCCTTCAGAAACCAACAGACTCACTCCTAAAGTTTTGGCCTTTGACTGCCATATAAATTCCTTAGGATATCTGGATGCAGCAGCAGTGGGTGAAACAAAGAGAGATCACAAAGTTCCCTCCAAATCCATTCATAACAATGTTCTCAAACCTTAAAATGACCTTAAAACTAACACACACACATCTTATACTTATTCAGAGAAATAAGTATTCCCAGTGAAAGCTACGTGTAGTGCAACAAAAACGGACAAATGAATGAATGCAACCAGGACCAACCAATAGGTCATTCTGAGTAACACACCAGTGTTCTGAACCTCTGGCCTGGGAGGGAAGAGGCAACAACAGATACCAAGTCCTGAGTATCCAGCTTCGTAACATATACGACCACGTTCTGAGCCTCCAGTCTGAGAGGAAAGGGATAATCTACATTAATTCTTCATTCAGAGTCTTCGCTCAGCGAGACAGATGCAGCATCTCCTGAGTCTCCATCCTAGAGAGGCAGAAGACATACAGACATTTGCAATTAAGTTAAGCTCTAGCGAGCAAACCTTCACTGCACCTTTGCTTGTTTGTTCCAGGCAACAAACTTCTGCACCTGCTCCAGGGCCATATCTGCATGTTCCAGATTTTAGGACCCTCTGGTGCTCCAGGAAATTAGGCTGTTGAAACGGATTCCTGCTCCTTTCCCCACTGCATTGTTACCTGCACAACCAGTGTATGAAGTCACCGGTCACTATCTTTTGTCTTCCTTGTGTTGATGATACAGAAAAGGTTCTACAAGTTAGAGATCCCACCAATCGTTCTTATGTGATGTACTCATAACCACAGCAAAGCAGATGGACACGTTGTGATACTCTCTAAAATGGCTTTGTCATTCCAAATCTGTAAAACCTTTGTTTTTCTTTGGAAACACAATTTATGATACCTTTGATGAAAACTGGCTTTTGGCTGTCCCATTGATTGCCAAGTAATGAATTACCAAGTGTGTCCCATTCTGGAGAATTTCTGCAGAATGTGAACTTTAGTACACTCTTCTTTGTCAGCTGCGCCACACGGATGTGCTGTTGTAACATATCCTTGTGTTACGGCTGACACAGAAGAGCATACCTTGTTTGAATCCAGAAATACCAGAGAAAACTGTTGAAACAAAAACCACAGTTGATTCCGAATTCAATTTAGATGAAGGTCTTCAAATTACCTTTATTGCCACTGGTCTTGTTTTGGAAGGCCAGTTGTTTTTGTTACAAGGTGTCAATGGAACCATGTTCTTGTCTGGTCCGTCGATGTGTGCCTATAGATGTTGACATACTGTACGAGCTTCCAAATGTTGCTGCAGTAAACAAGATCAGGTCGTACTGGAAGGTTTTAAACCTGTCCAAGTTCTTTTCATTGTATAATTAATCTGGAAATAGATATTTGTCAAATTCTAGTCCCAGTTAGAAGCTCTGATTAGCAAGTGTCTGTTTTTGCTGATAAATGTAAATGCAGGAGACTGCAGGGATCAAAACCAAGAGCTTGTAAAACACCTAGGGGTTCACAGCGGAACTGCAGGGGATATGTGTATATTTTGTAGTAGTGTGTCAGGAGGAAATATCAGTTTACATTTTAAAACTA
The DNA here is from genome assembly GCA_032353835.1 of Enteromius viviparus. Taxonomy (NCBI): domain Eukaryota; kingdom Metazoa; phylum Chordata; class Actinopteri; order Cypriniformes; family Cyprinidae; genus Enteromius; species Enteromius viviparus. Next base: position 187,962 of record JAUCNO010001299.1, read on the forward strand.
TTATTTTAGCATTACTTGTAGTAATCCAGTGAGCTTTTGAGCCTGACAACAGCCATTGCTCCACTCGGTGATCTGATCTCATCATCATCCAATCTTTCTAGAAATTACATAAAAAAAACTAAATAAGACGGTCAGAAAGAAACGACAGACAAGAAAGTTACCTGAAAAACTATGCACAAGTGCACTTTAGGGCAAAGGCTGCTTAAACCACAAAAGATGGTCACACCAAATGTTGATTTAATTTTAATGTTGAATTGAGTTAACAAGTTATTTTATAAAGAAAATCTATTTATGACATTATTTTTGACAGCGTCCTCATTTTACATGTCTAAAACTTTTTTTACATTTTTTTACATGTCTAAACAAAATTGTGTCCTGAAGTGTTGAAAATGGTGCAGTAGTAATTGTTTTTATACCAGAACATCATGCAACCCTGAACTATTTAAAATCTTGAGACTAATAGCTTCTACTTTCCAATGGACCACAGGGTTGCTGGAGCAGTTTCAAAGCATAACAATATTTCTTGTTCACATGTTTGTCACAAAATATGCCAATTTAATTAAGAACCTATACATAGTACAGAAACATGTAATAGCATGTAGCAATGATGTGCTTTTGTTTTGTTAAAATAACCCTGTGGTTGGTTACTCTATTTGCTGTGCAGTTGAGGTAATTTCTGAGAATTGTTAAATACCCACTGGGATAAAGCAGTGTGTGTTGAATACTGGATGATTGGAGTTTTGCATGACACATTTCGATTGTCTGTCGACTGTGGCGTGCTTCTGCTATTATAGACTCTGGTAAATATGTTTTAATGTATTCGTATCGGTAGTATTTCTTCTAACAAACAGTCCTCTGCAATAAACCTCAGCTAGACGGCATCTCCTACATGGACAATAATGATTTGCATCATCAGTCCCTATGTGGCTCTATTTGCTGACATGCGTGCCACTTTTTTGAGCCACTCAGATGAATTTTTCATGACTGGAGAAGTCATCGCATTCAGCATGATGAAACTGCCATGGAGTGAGTCTGTTCTCAGATGATACTGATACAGAAGTTTGACTTTTTTTTTTTTTTTTTTTTTTGTATGAGTGATAAAGTAGGGTGGAAGGGTTTACTGGACCAGAGGGATTTTTAAAACTTAAGTGCAAAAAGGAAAATATATTTATTTACTTTATTAAAAAAAAAAAATCTAATTTTAGTTAAATGATTATTGCAAAAAGATAATAATAATAATACAAATTAGTATTATTATTATCATCATATATGTTGACATTACTTTGACAAAATAAAATAAATAGAAATATCTTCACATTTAAGTTCATGATGACCTAAATAATTATTGCAAAAAGATAAAAAAAACTCCTAAATCATTGAACATATAATAATAATAACAATAATAATAATAAAATGATCTTCTTTTTTTAATGAGACCATTTACACATACTGTGTAAATTTGATCAAATTATTATTGAAATTCATTTTGTAGCATCATATGCATGCATGTCAGCTGTATCTACACTGTATAAAAAAACATTTAAAAAAATCTAAACTTAAAGTTTTAAGGCAACCAGCTTTAGCAGAATTTTTTTTCTTTTTTTAAGTTTGTATACCAAAATTTGAGAAAACTTAACTTAAAAATCAGCTGAAGCTTTTTACCTTATTTTATCTAGTTTTACTGTAGTTTCTGTGAACATACGAGACTTATGATTCACTAGGTGCTATATGCATAACTAAAATAGTACAGTTGAAGTAAAAAAAATATTTGCATAACAAACTTGTTTATAATTACAATAATACATGAATTTATTACTAGAAATACCAGTCTGCAATAACAAGCATCATAACAAGCTGTTTTGTCCAAATAAAAATAACAGGAAGCCACACACATCAAGTGAAATGGATGCACTAGCTTTTACAATAAACATAAGGTTGATATTGTATTCTATATCTCTTAGGGGAAATACCTAAGGAAATAAATTATATTTAAATGAAACATTGCGTTGAACTCCATTAAGCCTCCTGAACTATGAAACAGCTTCTGTATCTTTCTAAAGGGCAGGTATAATGATTGCTTAGACCTGACACAACTGAGCCTCAGCATCCTGACACAAATATTTGTCTTTTTCTTTTTTTGTTGGATGTTAGAGAAATAGTAGACAATTGATTCATCGAAAATCATTTATGAGATGTATAATGGCAGGTCTTGTACACACAACTTTAATTACTGACTCAGTGATTGGACTGTTTTCACAATTTTTTATGAAATGTACCTATTGGTAACAAGCCATTTTTTTTCTTCTCTTTAAAGATTTTCACTTCCACTTAGTTTCAAACAACAACGAATGGTTTGACAGCCAGCCTGCCCAACCTATCACCACATGACATCTTGTCCTAATTAATGTAGAAAAATAACTATGAATAGATGTGGTTTTGCACAACACACCATTTTAACTTAACTAATCAATGTAAGAGCATGTTTTAAGAATAATTAATGTCTGCAATATATGTACTGGCATACATATACACACACACACACACATATATATATATATATGGTTTTCAAACATTAAGGAATTCCTGCAGCTATGTTAAAATGATTAGAACATATAAACGAAAAAAATTTCTATAGATGTAAAGCAGAATCTCCGAGTGACTGTCTAATAATTGCAGTAATTTTGCAGCATCATTAAATGATGACCAAATGTTATCCAGATGTGTTGTGTAGTCAAGAAAACTTTCAGTATTTAAAATAGCAGGTGCAGTTTTAATACATTACTGATTAAAAAAAAAAAAGTTCAAAGTTAAAACAAGATAAAATCCCAAACAAGATTTTTTTTATTTATTTTTTTTGCCCGACATATTATTTGTTGTATTATCATAGGATTTTGTGAAGCATCAACAACACTCAGACGTTCTCTCTCTCATTTCGGTACAGCGCTTCTTCTAATCTAATTGTGGATCACGTAAAGAGATGAAAGCGTTTCTCTGGCCTCCTGAGATTATTGGCACACGGGTGTTTAATGGCTTCTTTGATGACAGTGTAATGTCTACCTACTGCTACCATTTCTCTGCAGCATTCTCTCTGCACAGCCTTGACTCATAGCCTTCATAAGCAGCTAATAAGATAATAAACCCCATAACTTTAATTGCACACCATTCAGACATCATATGCTCTCCATCATTGCCCTCCATCACACATTACTTTAACAGAGGGGTCCTAGATCAAGTTCTCATTAAAAACCATATATAGCTGTATTAAAAATAAAAATGCTACACACACACACACAAATACGAGAGGTATAGTGCATGATCTATCTTTATATATATATATATATATATATATATATATATATTTAAAAAATGTTAACATTATTATAAATATTTATAAATGCATTGAAATTTATAGCAATTTATACATTAAAAACATTACAATTTAATATTTATTTTAATTTGCTATTTAAAAAGGTTATAATACAGTCTAAAAGACATACAGTATATAATATTTTATGTAAATATTAGTAATGGGAATATGCACATTAATATCATTAATAATAATATCATTATTTATTATATATATAAATGTTATTCATTCTTATACATAATTTTAAACATAACATAAATATAATTTATACAATATAAAGTATTAATAGTAACATTTTGTTTTAATATAGATGTTTTTCAAATGTGTATATTTCTTTCTAAATAAAATACAGTCTTATTTAGGAATTACATTTCTGTTAAAATTCATGATCATAAGATCAAGTTGTAGATGTTTACTGGACTCTATACCTATGTGTCTGTCCAAATGTGAAAATATTTTTGAGCTAGATCTTATCTTAGATATTTATCAGATGTACATTACTGCATACGTAAAATTCCATTCTACCTTTTTGTTTTACCACACATAAGTTTAAGTCTGCATGTGACTGGAAGGTAATTCCCAAATTGCGTAATAACCACCACAATTTTGGGGTGAGTTGTTGAAAAAACACATTTTTATATTTTTGGGTTTGTTTAGTAATGGTCTTCCTGAATGTTGCTCCTGCCCATTAGGAACAGAGCCAGTCTGAACAAAACACAAACAATGAAACTTTTCTATCCACTTCCAATCTGCTGGCTATCTAAAGCCCATGTGTTTGGAATGAATAGCAAACACAGGCACAATCTATTCACAGTGTCTCTCATAATCAGTTAGCATTAATGAAAAAAATGTTTTGTTCATTAAGAAGAAGAAGAAATAAAAAGCAGTTGAAAGCCGGGAGAGGAGAAAACTAATTCTTACCTAGTCCTCATAATCTAATGTAATCCATGGTCTTGAAAGCCAATATGTTTCTTAGGCATTGTGTGTCCTCTGCATACTGTATGTCTGCACATTCACAATCCAGATCTGTGTACTAATTACTGGCCTTGATTTCGTAGCATCAGTTACAGTCTTGGCTGCTTGATTGATGATCCTGCAGGATTTATTTTCCATTGACTCTTCAACAGACAAGCTGTAGTTGTTGGAGTTATACGAATGTTTAATTTATTGATCCACTAGAGCAGATGTTTTTCAATCCTGTTCCTCTGGATGTGCTCAGCACATTTTGCATGTCTCCCTTATCTAACATACACATTTGAGTTCATGGAGCTTTTTCTTAATGAGCTGATGATCTGAATCAGGTGCTTCAATTACGGAGCCTGTGACCAGGGTGGCCAGGAGGCGTTTCTCAATGTCAAGGAAGGATCCTCGGAAGCCAGAATTTCGAGGATGCTACGTCATCGACATCCGTC
>JAUCNO010001300.1:0-13934 GCA_032353835.1 Enteromius viviparus
AATGCTTAATTGTGAACAAATTAACCATTAATTAATGCTTTACTAATGCATTATTTTGGACCCCTATTCTAAAGTGTAACCATGTTAAGAAACACAACCGGTGATTTTATTAATGCAAAATTAACATTATATAAGATTAATGCATACTGCAGAAGTATTGTTCATTCTTAGTTCATGTTGTTAACTAATGAACCTTATTGTAAAGTTTTACCTTTTTCTCTACCGTAAAACACATTTCAGTGAATCTGAAGTTATAGAACAACTTGAGTGTGTATAAGTTTGTGGTCCAGAGTGCTGTGCTTTATCTCTTACAAACTCAAAACTAGGCTTTATGCTAATCAGCAGTCCAGTTGCTGTAAAACACGAGTGGTGTTTTGATGATATCTGTGTCAGTTATTTGCTCCTGCTGTGTTTGACAGCACAGTCACGACCTCTTCTCTGTAGAGTAGAGTTCCCTGCTGTACACATAGCTTGATGTGATCTTCATTAACTTTTTAATTGGCACTCCTGCTGCTTCTGGAGGTCAGTAGCGCCCATGCATTCCGGGACCTGTCGCTCTGTCGTGTCCGGGTGGTCTGGGACCCTCCGCTTTACCACAGCTCCTTTCTGGATTTCTTTTAAATTCACCTCAAAACAGAGGTAATTAGCATAAAGCCTGGGTTTGGGTGAAGATGTATTGTTGTAGAAGCTCATCGGGGAGAGGTTAATTGTGTAATCAGAAACTTCATCATCTGACTCTCGCCTGGGATGCGTTGAACAGGGGCCGCTGTAATTGGATGCTTACGCATTTGTTTGAGAGAAGAGTGCTGGGATGTTTTATCTGCATTACTTTTGGTTGTAATTGAGCCCCAGAAAGGTTAATGAGTTTCTGCATTGAGAAAAAAACCAACCCAAAAAAAAAAACAAATGGAAGGTTTTGCTTCTTGAGAGGGAAAAAAAAAAAACTGTTAAGTGTTTATAAGGTTAAGTTTTGTTTGCCGTCTGAGCTTTTGCACACAGAGAGATAATTAAAATGAAGCATATGATATGAGGGTGTTCCATCGCGCCTCACGCTCCCATCAGTGATAACTCAGCAGATGATAAGAGGAACATTTATAGAACAAATGAAGGAAACAGACCGTTAGATCAGACCATTATTAGTCTATCACAAATGCTTCACCTTCAACCTTTCGTCTTTAAGAGTCTCTTACAGTAAGAGCATGCAGAACTACATGTTTTCAAAACCGAGTTGGTGCTTTTTACATGAGTAGTCGCTCTCACAAATGGATGGCATGGGTTTCAAGACACTACAAATAATAAAATATTTAATTAATTAATTAATAAATTATTTATTCATTCATTCATTAATCCATCTTTGAAAGGTTTTACTTTATATAAAATAATTAAAATAAAAATCTATATAAATTGATAAATAAATTAAATTGGTTTACAGAATACATTTATTTAATTTATCTAGTTATTGCAATTTAGTAAATGCATTTATTTAGTATTCAGATATTTTAGGGATATATAAGTATATACACACACATATATATACAAAAAACTCTTGTTCTATTGACTCTCATATATATATATATATATATATAGATATATAAAATATAAAATAAAAACTTATTAGTCCATGTATTTATTTTTTTCTTTATAATTAATTGTATGAACTTTGCTGTTGGTTGAATTAAAATTATACTTTAAGATAATTTGAAACAGTTACATTTATTTTAACTTTTATTATTAGGATGAATACAAATAGTACAGTTAATTACAAGAAGAAGAAGAAGAAAGAATCAATGGTATTGATCACTGGAAGTCATTGATGCATTGAAGTGTTAACAGATATTAACATCAAATGAATCTCATTTAGGTCTCTAGGTCTCCAGCTCTAGCTCTAGCTCTAGCGTTTTATTTTTTTCTCTGCATGCTAAAACCTTATTGAGTAAACAACAACAACAACAACAAAATGATCAACCTGTCTACCATCGTGACCAGCGCTAGCATGTAATCTAAAACTTCTGACTGAGAAAATTATTCGAAAAAGACATTACAGGGATGTTTTGGTGTATATTACATTTGAAAGCCCCAGATCTATACACTGGGTCTTGATTTGTTGTGGATCAATATGACGGTTTGGGTAAATGATCCTCATGCAGTCATGCGAGACTCTGGTTAATCTGTGAGTTGCTGAATGATGTGCAGATTTGGCATTTTTTCATTTAGAGTGAATATGCAAAAAAAAAAAAAAAGTATATGTTTTATTACTCAAAAGGGTTTTTCCCTTTAGGACATTTAATGTTAAAGTTCTTCAATGGCGCAATTTACTATTTAACATGCTCTGTGGACATTTTATCTGTTTGAGTTCAGTTCCACAGAGAAAAGAAAGTCATCCAGGATTAGAACGACATGAGCGTGAGTAAATGATGACAGATTTTTTATTTTGGGCTGAACTAACATTTGAATGTTTCTCATCCATAGACTCTCGCTCCAGTCTGCTGTCCTTTCTCTCACTGTTCTCCGTCTGCTTTTTCTGTGAAGACCCATTAAAGCTGACTTTGGGACATGCTGTGATTTGTTGAGGGTTGGTATCTTTTCTATTAGCGAGCTGACTCAGGCAATAAAAGGAGAAGTGAACCTGAGTTGAGAGAGATGCTAGTCACCAAAGTCAAATTCACAAACCTTTGTGAATGGAAGTCAAAGAGAATCAATATATTGAGGTTTGTGAACTTTTTTTGCAGCAGGAAATTAGTCAGTGTTAAGAGAAGTTCACACACACATACACAAACACACACACACACAAACGTTGGTATTTGTGATGTACAGGGACCAACTAAAACCACAAATGGCAACACACACACACACACACACAATGTTATTTTATTCGTCATCAGTTGTCTAGAAAAAAAAAAAACATTAATAATAATATATTTATTATATAACCACATATAACTAACTAAATAAAAAAAGTAAATGCATTTGTTGTACTGACTTTAATGTCGGTTATAACAAGGGCACATTAATAATAATAATAATAATAATAATAAAAATCCTAGTAAATTTAGTTACATTTATGTTTTGAACTGAATATATTTAGAATTATAGCTGACTTTAATATCGGTTATATATATATATATATATATATATATAATTATAACTGACTTTAATATCGGTTTTATATATATAAGTCAGTTATAATTATATATATATAGTAATATATATATATATATATTTATATAGTAATAAAGAAAATATATATATATATATATATATATAACCGATATTAAAGTCAGGTATAATTCTAAATATATTCAGTTCAAAACATAAATGTAACTAAATTTACTAGGATTTTTATTATTATTACTATCATTATTAATGTGCCCTTGTTGAATATACTATATTTTTTAACAACAACAACAAATCATAAATATAAGAAATAAACCACAAAAAAGCCCAGATCAGTTGATTGTGACTTGCATCACCTCGGATGACTCTGAATGACTACATGTCTGACGCACAGCATGAATAAATCAGTTCAGGTTTAATCAAATACACACACACACACACACACACAATACAAACCAATCAACAGCTATGAGTCTGAGCAGATTCATTATTTGCAAATGATTTGCAACTCTGACGGAAGCTTGTGCTCGGCAAGGAAGGGCTGGGGCAAATATTGGAAAGCTTCACTGTAATAAATAAGAAAATAAAACAGAATACATCAAAAATGCCGGAGCTTCTGTAAGTAATTTCATTTCTCTGTGTGGATGTAATATCTTTACTTTTTTTTTTGCGTTGTTATGGAATATGAGATGGGATGGCACTAAAATGAAATTGAGGTAAATTTGGAAATATCAGATTTAATCCATCTGCGGCTGTGAGGCAGTGTCAGATACGAAGGTGGCTGTGATTGAGTGTAGGATCACGGCCGGAGACGTTTATGTCAAAGCGCAGGATGATGTGCTGAGAAAACTCTGTCATTATTCCATCATCAGTGGAGGAGTCGTTTACGTTCTTCATCTCAAACTAACAATTAAGACAATTGTTAGCCACGCCCACATCCGGCCCTTTCATTACAACACGAGCCACTGCCATTGTTCCAGCATCAGTGAAGGAGCCTTTTATTTCCACCTCTACAATTAGGAAATTCTCAAGTTCGAACTTACTGGTAATTAATCAAAGGCAAAGTGAGTTTGGCGTGCTGTTTGTGGAGAGGACTCCCAGGGTTCTGGGCTTGGGGAAGTGTGAGGCTAGGCGGCCCGGTCCAAACCCTGCATGCCTCCCAGGAGGAGGAGCAAAGGTCAGTGGAGTAGAGGAGGAAGAGGAATGCTTAGATTGAGATTCTGAAGGAAGGGGACTCATACTATTTATAGGAAGTATCTCTTGCTCTGATAGGACGATGAGATAATAAGATGATTAGTGGGGAGTGGGCTGCTAATTACCTGTGCATGCTCCTCCCGAAATTTGTTAGCAAAGGATAATTTTGACATAATCGCATTCACTCAAGCATCATACTCAAACAAAACTGTTTTAGCAAAGGGACAACAAAAAAGTTACAAATCTAAATTTGTGTTCTTAGGTACTAGGCCTAGCTTTTAACAAAAGCTATAAGCTAGGCTACTGTGCATTATTTGTTAAAAAAAAAAAAAACGTTATTATTTTTAAGTATTTTTTATTAAAATATTACTTTTAAGATTAAAAGTGCCCTTTCTTTCTTTTCTTCTGTCTAATCATTTAATAATCAAATAAATGCAACCTTGGTTAGCATGAGAGACTCAAAACTGAAAGTATGAAACTATTTTTTTTATATAAAAAAATATAATAAAATAAATAAACAATTTTTAAAATCCATAGTTTTATTCAACCCCTCTATTTTTAAAATGTCCAATATAACCCCTTCTCTCAGTATCTTGATCTAAGTATCCCTGCTACTCAGTGGTGGTTTTAGGCATGGGTGAAAGGGGCAGTGGCCCAGGGCGGCATTTTTTCATGTCACGTGGGGGGTGGCACAAGCACTAATTGGGGAAAAAAATTATCTGCGCCCCTAAGCGGTTTTCTATTATGTATTATATCCTATCTGTGTCAACGGTGTTTAAATAGCCTTGTTTGAAATCTAGCACATATAAAAACAAGAAGTGGTATACCATTTCTGCATGTGAGAGCTCACATTATTATGTGCATGCATAAATACACTCTCACGAAAATGCCAAAACCATGCTCTCGCACCTCAACTCCTGCTCACTAATCAAGTATTCTTTAAAGATTCGATCCGTTTGGCGATTGGTCATTTGCTGCACACACTGCTTATTATGGCTTGAACAGTATGTTAGTGTGTGGGTGTTTTTTTTATTAATATAATCCTTTATAAACAACAATACAACACCAATACATATTAGCAGTAGAATATACAAATCAGGTATTAAACATGAAACATAATAAATAGTCTAGTCATTTCAGTAATTAAGAATCAATTTAGAATACTGTAATGATCCGGCAGTCAGTGCTAGCAGCCAGGAACATTATGGGTTTTTCTTTAGAGTTTACTTATCTGTATGTCATTTAAGCGAGACAGTTGGGTTTTTGTTTTAGTTATGTTATGTATGTTTATGTTCAAGTTAGTTTGGGTGGGTGTTGTTCATTTGCAGCCGTTATAAAAAAGTGTAAAAAGTTACTATCACAGAGAGAGATGTGTAGGGGAGGCACTTGTTGATATTGCAGTGCTATCAGAAGCCTATGGTTGGCTTAACTCAGAAGTGAGTTTGAAACTTCCGATTGACTGCTAAGCTTGCAGTTCATGCCTACATTTTCTTGAATGGACTTGTAATGAGCGGCACATGTGAGTGAGCTGTGACATGTATAGTTGTGCATAACTGAGCTAATATTCGCTTGCAAATTTATTAAAGTACTATGAAAAAAAAAGAAAAATAATTCAGAAGTCTCGCTTTTCTGATAACTGTGAATTAGTGTGATGCCAAAAAATTAATACTGACATTTATTCTTCACATCACATATTTAAAGTATTCTTTAAAAACATGAAACGTAACTGCATACACTATCCTTTACGGCGTTAAACATCAATCAATTATTGCTGCATAATTTGGGGGGGGCACCAAGAGGGGGCCTCTCCAGGGCGTAATTCCATGTAGAACCACCACTGCTGCTCCTCCTTTCTCTTGTTTCTCCGGGGCGAGCACGCAGGGTTCGAACAGGGCCGTCTGTACCTTTCCTCTCAGAGCCCACTAGGCTCGTGAGCCTGCCAAATCCTACATCTTCTCCTCGGACAGCACGCCAAACTCACCTAAAAAAGATGATTGTGCTTGTGAATGGAGACATGCTCTGATGACACTTTAGTCCTCTAACTGCTACTTTCTATCCTTAAGATGCATCTATGAGACCTTTACCATGCAAATGAGACTCCACAAAAGTGGCCAGCGGTGAGTCAGACACTCTCCTTCAAGACGTGTTACTGTTGAAGGTGTTTTTGGGTTCTGCAACCTTTAACTCAACTCCACCATTACCCCTAATCACCGCACCTGAACTCTCACCAAATAACCACCATTACTGATCAGTAATGACCGAGACAGCACAATTTCCTCATTTAGTCAGGACCTGACCCTGTTCATCCAAGCATCCTTCACTTCTCCTGTTCTTCAGCTCTCTCTCAACGTCTTTTTCGATGAGTCACAACCGCAAGAAAGGGTCGGGCTCTTGCTCTCCCTCCATGTCTTTTGTCTTTCTTCCTCCCATCTCATTTAGAAGCAGCTACGCTTCACTCCCCTCACTGAGTCCCACAGGCAATTTAGGGAAAGTAGGCCAAAATGAAATATGGCCTCAATAAAAATCCCACAACACCTCAAATGCACATTGGCAATAAAACCTGCACAAGTGTATACATGGCAGGGCACTAAACAGCATGTTAGTTGGTTAAGTGTGTTATTAAGTGATAGCCAGACAAGGTTTTTCACTCCCACAGGTCCTGGGTCAGCACTACGTAGCTTCTGCAGACATAAACACTGATGCATAGTGGAAAAAAACTGACCTGAGATCAGCAGATCTGCATGGTTCGTTGTACCTCCATATTGGCAGCTCAGGCAGAGCGGTATAGCTCACTAAATCACAGCGATCTGAGAATGTTACCTTCGTTCTTGCCGTTGAGCCACAAGGAACACATTCAGATTACAGCAGACAGCAACCATGATGCAGCAGGGCTTTGCTGGTTTCTAAAATGCTGGGTGGTTTCAAATATATAGACCAAGTCAATTTGTTGTTGTAAAATTAAGGTAAAATTTAACCCAACAGCTAGTCCATATTTTATCCTACGGGGGGTTGAAACATCCCAGCAACAACTCAGGCTAGTTGGAAATACATGCCAATTGGCAACTGAAAAATGATTGTAACACCCAGTCAGCAGAGGGAGCCCTCACCTCTGCACTGACTGTCACTGCTCCCACTGCTTCCTCACAGTTGACTTCTGTTTGGCGACCATTTAACCTGGGCCATCCCAAACAGAAGTCGTGCGGTATTGTTTTGCTGTTGCAGACTCTACCAAGTGGTTTCTGTTTATATCTTGTTTTCACGTTCATTGCCATTGCTTTTTGCCTTGCTTTCTTTGTCTTTATTTATTTGTTACTTTGCATTGCAACCCTGGACTATTGCCTGGTGTTTTGTGAATGTCTCGCTGCCTGCCCTGACCGTTGCTTGTATGTTGGATTACGATTCTATCTTGCTCTTGGATTTTCCTGTTCTCTAGTGTTTGAAACTTCCTGTGTGACCACATTGTTTTTTCAATAAAGCTTGCATTTGGATATATCTCCATCGCCTATAATGATATTATATATGTTGCTTCATGCATGTTTTGAAACAGTTTCAGTTGAATGGTGCTAAAAGTGTGTTGAGTGAAATCTAAAACCGGTGAATCTAACAAGCTGCTTGAACCTTCATTAAAGCAGTAGGAAAATGTCTTTTCTTACTTTAATTACTTCTGCTCTGTTTTCAAAGAAAATTCATGAAAATTTCTCAAAACAGCTGCAACAGCAGAGTCGAACGATTGTTGCTGCTCGGTACATGCCATGTTTGAAATGGCGTCATCAAATTACACCCACCTCAGTCGTGCCGAGCTTGTTTCTCATTGGTTCACACTTTTTTGGGAACAAAAATGGCCTAAAACGACAGCTTTGCCAGACTGGCTTCGCTCGCAAAATTGAATGTAGCGTCACAGGAAGTATGGGCGGGCCCAGGCTAGTGGTATGATGTTTTGAGGTCATAACATAGCTGTAACAGACTTTAGGTCCGGTCGTCCTTTGTTCAGAACTTTATTTAGTTCCTGTTGTTCTTTGTTCCCATCATTTAGAGTTTTAGTAGTCATGGAGTTTCATTTAATCTTATGTTTGAAATATGAACATTTTTCTTACAAAAATGCATGGATTCACTAAAGAAGGCCTTTATTCACACCCTGGAGCCATGTGAAGCAGGCACGCACATCCTGATTTTGCCGAGTTAGGCGTGTTCCTGGGTCTACATATTTTGTTGACCCTGGAACAACATTTTATTCCAAAATTTTAGTTGTGACCATATCTCCACCTAAACCATAACCCTACCCATGATGAGTAATGCCTAAAATCAGAGGAAATGATAGATGACTGACACTGATGTACAAGCACCAAACACTGATTGTAAGCCTAAACTTAGCAAAAACTATAAACTGGTTCTTTAAATTCGATTGGCTAATCACAATGTTGTTCCAGGATCAACAAAGATGTTGACCCAGGGACACGTTGAACTCAGGTTCTGCGGATGATAACAGCCTTCTAAGCCTACTAGCCCCTACTGACCCATATGAATGGGTTGATAATGACTGATAACGACCCATTCAATCAAGTGATAACATCCGAAGTGGGTGGAAAGAACCAAGTCTCCATCCATTTTTCTTCTTTGTCAATAATTTGTTACACTGAGGTATATACTGTAACAATAGTAGTGTTGTCAAAAGTTCTGACTAAAATGTACAAAATATCAACATTTGAGCGCTGGTGAGCAGATTGCTGATTGGCCATTTTGTTCACATGCTCAACAGATATGACTGTGATTGACTGTTCCAGCCCAGTCTCACATATTTTATGAGCAGGCTAATTCATATGAATTTATAAAATTTTTGTACGAGTTGCCAATTCATATGAATTCGTTCGAATTACCCACACCTAAACCCGCCCCCAAACCTACACGCCACTGGGGTTTAGTGTATCTGGGGTATGAATTTGTATGAATTAGCACAAATTTTGCTTTTTGCAAAACTGGAATATCGCATGAAGCATACGCGAATAAAGCAGTTTCTATCCAAAAATCTTCACTTCCTGGTAAACTGTGCCACTAAATATCACTGAGAATATAGGAGAACCCCTGAATATATATCATGACTTTCTTACATGATATAAATTACATATTAATTCATTATTAATTACTTATTAATTAATACATTACTTGCTTCAGAACGAGCAAACGAAACCCAATTAACACAGTCATTGCTTTCAGGGGTGGATGCCTGCTGTTTGGAAATACTTTGACGACTTTGAATATTTTTGGCTTTTCAGAATGACCACGACAACAAGTTATCCCCTCTGACATCACAAAACAATGTGCATGGAGGAATTCATTCTGTAAATGGGTTTTCCATCGTAGTTTATGCACATTTTTTCTTATTGGATAAAAGGTTTATACAACGTGCTTCTACGTTTTTAATGCACATTTTTACAATGTATACACATCTTGGTATTTTTTTCCATTACATCAAATTGGAAATGCTAGTATCATGGCAAAACAACTCTAAACTGCATTCGTCCAGAGCATGTAGTCTAATTTCAAAATTCCCAAACAGATTTGAAGTATTTCTGAAACAGTTAATATTCTTAGTGCCAGGCAGTAACTAGATTATAGAGTGAGATGTGCTCATCTACTTAAAGAGCTTAATAGAAAAAAGCATGACACAACATCTACTTTCAGCCTTGATATGTAAGAGGAATAAATTCAATAATCCCAAGAGGCGTCTTAAGAAATCTTCTCTTACTGACTGGTGCTTTCATCCAGTAGTATGGCAATCTACTGTATATGAGCTGAGACTATGGGATATAAATCTCCTATTTTCAGCTGTCCAAAACTCTGATTGACGTCTTGGTGAGCAAATCAGTTTCCAAAGAACATGTCTAGTCTCATTCTGTAGAGCTGAGGGACACAATTGGATTCATGTGGAGAGCTAACAATGGAACCAAATCATAGCAGCCCACTTTGACCCCTGTATTCTTGTACAAAATGAGACGTGGTTGAAACACTATTCGAAACACTGCAGAAAAGACTAATATCGTTAGTTACCAGAATGCGCTATGTTTTGTGCAATAGACGGACGGATTTATTCTAACTGGGATGATTGAAAAACAAAAAACAAAAGATAGCTTGTTAATTGACCAATAAGACTATGCTGTTTGACCAGCTTTGACAAAAAATACATAGCTAGTTGGTTTATGAAAATGCTCTGATTAATAGTTTGAGGCCACATAGCATATGCACTTTATATGCTGTAAATCTTAAAGATGGCAAGAAGGTGCTCCACACTTACGTGCTGCCACTGGTCTCGTATGAGCGGCCGGTAACGCAGGAAGTACTTCAGAGGGAAGGTCTCCACATCAGGCCATGTACTGGGACTGTTCCAGGTCACCTCTAGTCTTCGTGCATTGTTGACTACAGGTTTGGCCACCACCTTCTCAGGGGGGTCAGGTTTCACTGTTGGAACGAACAGACCTCGATGTAAGCTCATGACTAATCTGAGGTATCATATTCAAAGGAATAAATTCCCCCAAATTAATTCTGTCATCAGAATTTCATTTTGGAAAACAGATGAAGAAAAGTCCTCAAAAGTCTATATCCACACATGGCCATGTTCAAATGTTCACATGTACTGTATGTCATAACAGAATGTTTCTAGTATGTTTGCAAAAATACGCAAAAAATAAATAAAAAAATAATGATTATATATATATATATATATATATATATATACTAGTTCTTGCACAATTGCTTAGTATAGCTTAAAGACAAGCTACTACAGAATAATAATAGGATAATAATAATAATAATAGGATAATTTATCATAATCACAGGGCAGTACATTAAGACAATTGTTTATATTTGTTTATTTAATTAGCAATTATATTTATTTATTTATGTTTGTTACATATGTTATATATTAATTTGTTTGCATACAAATTTAGAACAAAAATATAACAATTTGATTAAGAATCATGATCAAAATCCATATTTAATTTAGCTGACATTTACCAGTTACATTTTTGCATGGAAAAACTGTTTTTTGGGGATTGGAAAGACTTCTGGGTTATCTTTAAGGTACTTTGTCTTTTTAAGCTTGAAACTTGTATGCACTATATGGAATAGAGCAGCTTGAACATTTTCCTAAATTTCTCATTTAGTTTTTCTCAGAAAAAAGAAAAAGTAAGCCATACAGGTTTAGTAATGACGTCATGATAGTCACAAGATATTTTACGTAAACTATTCCTCTATCATAGCTAGAAAGTGTGAAGTTCCTAATGGTATACGAGTTGTGACAAGGCTCTGTAAAAAAAGAACAGTTTTAGTGGCTACGCAGAAAGAATCGCTCCTGACAAATGCCACTAGCGGAAGACTATAATGGGAAAAGAAATGAATGATGAATAGTGCTGAGATTCCTCTTTATGATCCACTGCTCATCCCTCTGAGCAGAAAATCAGTTTGACATAACACACACGTCTCCTAAAGAAGCCACACTGTGACATTTCTCGAGATGTGTTTTGAGCAGCGGCGTCTCCTGAATATTAGGAAAGCCTTTTGGAGCTAAGGTTTATGGGAAATAAGCAGAGAGCAACAGAGTGGCCTTTCTTTTCTTCTGGAGCTGCGGTGTCCAAGCATCATTCTGTTTGCTCTGCGGTTTTTAGCTTCACTCGCACACAAACACATACACACTAGGACAAAGAGATGTTTCTGAGCCCCGGTCCCTTTACTATTCATAGCAGACAAATAGTGGCTTCAGGATTTATAGCTCAGGCCTTGACCTGGCTTGAGTGAAACACTCTTTACGACTTTCAAACACTGTTGATGTTGTTTAGATGTCGGCTATTCGGATGCTAATTTTTATGTCTGGGCATGCTGAGAGGAAGGACTAAAAAAAAAAAAAAAAAGAAATAATACAAACAAAATTACCTTATTTGGCTTTATTTATCAAAGAAATATCAAAACATCCTCTAGACAAGATAAATTACTCACTTTAAAAGTAAAAAAAAAGTGTATACATCATTGAAAAAAATTTAGATTTAGTTTGAAGCATAAACCTCTCTTAATTTGTTAGATTTCTGCTTAAAACAAGACGGAAAAAGAGGTAAGAAAAATAAGTCTCATGAATTACAGTATTTTGTCAAATGAATAATTGCGATTACTTGCATTCAAAATAAAAGTTTTTCTTCGCATAATATATGTTTGTGTATTGTGTATATTTGTTATGCATATAGAAATAACTCATATATAGTATATATTTAGAGATTTGTTTACATGTCTCTATTTATATTATTATTTTATTTATATTATTAATGAGAGCATTTATTCTCTAAATATATTTAAATATATACACACATAAACATAACATCTGTTTTTCTAACATATATACATGCATGTATGTGTTTATATTTATGTAGTATATATATAATAAATATAAACAATGCACACAAACATATTATGTAAACAAAAACTTTAATGAATGCAATTAATCACAATTAATCATTTGACAACACTGGTGCTTAAAAACTAAAAAACAGATATTTTGCGGTTTAGTAAAAAATAAAATAAAATGAAATATTATGATATAATAATGAAAAATAGATAAATAAAAAAAACAAATATAATTTTATTTATTTAGTTCCCATGTATTTTGAAGTTATAATAGTAGAAATGTAATAGTCTGCGTGTTTTTGTTCCATTACAAGGCAATTTACTTCTTTGATGTACTTTTTATTGATATGTTCTCTACTTGTCACTGAAATATATGCTAATCATAAATTGCTTTTTTGCAAATGAAATCAAATAGCTGTTACATATGAAATGCATTTTAAAAGGAATCCATTTCCCATAAAATATCAAATCAGAGGGAAAATATTTTCGTTGTCAGTCAAGTGATCCAGACTGCATTAGCAGTTTTTATTACTATCAAGCACACATGTAGCCATGCATGTAAGCGTTCTATTTAGCTGCCACAAGCCACTTCGACAACACCGCCATCATCAACAGACGGTATATTGGAGAAATTAAAAAAAAAACCAAAAAAAAACAGGAGATGATTGTTAGTTGCGAGAGTTATCTGGCAAATACGAGCTAGATGTTTTTGCAAGGTCTGCTCAACCCCAGGATATCATACAAGGTTAATAACAAATAGGAATTTCAAAATGACTCTGGGAATGATGCTTTATTTAGCTTTTTTTTAAGCAATTCAGTGTGATAAGATCAAAATGACTCGTAAATGATATTCTGTGATTGCAAAAAGCCATATATATCAATTATTGCAGTATGTTTTAAAAGAAAATGCTAAGTAGCACTTTCAAAATTACCTTTTTAGTGCTGTCAAATGATTAATCAGAATTAATTGCATCCAAAATAAAATATATTGTTTAGATAATATATGGCTGTGTTCTGTATATATTTATTATGAACATATAAATACACACATACAAAATATATAAAAAAAAATATTGACTTATATATAGATATTAGTGCTTTCAAACGATTGATCGCGATTAATCACATATAAAAAAAAAATGTTATTTACATAATATGTGTTCAGCTGTGTTTATTTATTATGTTTATATTAAAACACACACATACAGTATATATTTAGAAAGTATTTACATGTAAATGCA
>JAUCNO010001301.1:12439-23728 GCA_032353835.1 Enteromius viviparus
AAGTAGTAGGTCATCCGGGTACTTCTCGCCTACTGAATTTCGACTGCTACGAATTCGGACATACTACTCGCATCGCATGCTGTTTTTCGCCTACTATATAGTAGGGTAGTAGGCGATTTCGGACGCAGCATTAGACTTTTTTGCAGATTAACAAAGAAAAACTGAAATATCACATGGTCCTGGGTTTTTCAGTCAATATGGGGTGCTGTGTATACATTGAGGAAAAAAAAAACTTGTGATTTCAAATGATTTTATCAAATGGCTGCAATATAACAAAGTGAAAAAGTTAAGGGGGTCTGAATACTTTCCGTACCCACTGTGTATGTGGATATAAACAGTAAGTTCAATAAGTATTTGATGTTCCTGTGATTTTGCAAGTTCTCTCACTTAGAAGTGGCTGTCGCTGAGCAAAACTGAGTTTTTACTCCCTTCAAAGATTTTGAATTGGATTTAGGTCTGGAGACTGGCTAGGCCACTCCAGAACCTTGATACGCTTCCTACAAAGCCACTCCTTGGTTTTCCTGGTTGATAATGACCCAAATCATAAATGTTGGAAGACCCATCCGAACGCTAGATATTAATCGCGGGCAGAAAACATATCATGCGCACGCGAGGGTTTGAAATGAGCTCGCGGGCTCTCGTTTCTTCTCATATAGGGCAGTTTTCCTCTCGCGGAAATTTACTGCTCGTGCCAGCACCAGTGTTGCGCTCGCTTATTAATGCCATAGATTTATTGGGTTCGTTGTTTAGGCACGGAAACCAAAATGTGGCACCAATAATTTTTGAAGGTAATGGGTTAGGTGAGTGACTGGACTGAGGGGAAGGGCAGAAAGGAGGATAAGCAGGAGGGGAGTAGAAAGAAACTGGGAAGCTAGGTTGGGCAGAGGTTGAGGCGTAGCCCCGAACATTTGCTGAGAGGGGGCCGTAAAGCAGATGCTGGAAGTTCGGATTCCTGATTTTTTTCAGATCTGATATAACTTTTATAGACATTTGGTACCAGTGGCCCAGCATTTGGATCTGCTTTTGAGAAAGTCCTCTTTCTGCGGCTGATGGGGCTGCTCCGATCGAGAAATTTTTAGTGCGAAGGCACATTTAGAACATTTTAAAGGTGTTTCTGGAACCAGAATCTAGAGGCCTGTTGATAAAACTCTATAAATATAAATAAATGGGAGAGGCGAAGGAGATTGGGCTTTCCTGTAATTCAAAAACGCCCTGAGGGTTTGGTAAGGGTTGATTGCAAATTTAAAATTGAAATCTCCTTTCTTTAATTGATCTGTTTTGCTTTGCTTAACCCTTTATAGGGCACTCACTAAAATAATAATTGGAAATTTATAATTTCAACCCTGGAATGTTATCGGAGGCTATAACAAGCTTAAAAGCTTTTGTGACTTTATAAAAATAAAATAAAATTTTTTAATGTGCCATAGACTCTTCTCTTGTTTTCCAAAAGCTGGATATATACCAAAATGTACAGTTTAGATCTACTGAAAGCGAAGAATACTTACAAAAATGTAAATATATAATAACAAGTGAAAGTAGCACACTAGTTTAGGTGGTACCACTTATCTTAGCAGTAATAAAGCTCACAGTAAAAATAAAGACCAATGTATGCCATAATAATATAAACTGGGTTAAAAGTAATAAATTAATAAAATCTATTAAGTTGAACATTATATTTCACTATTTATGGCTTGATCATTTCAAAAAATCTCCCACTGAATCACTGCATAATGTTAAAACTATCTGATGTGTAACATTGATACGTGCAAATAGATTATCTGTTGATTTAACTATAAAAGAGAAGAGGAAAATCACTCACTCTTCACTGAACTGCTTTTGTAGTTTTAATAATCAGTTGATTTGTAATGAACACATTGAAGTGATTTTTTGTATATTTGATTATTCCTTTTTTTATGGAAATGAATGCTTTTGTTTGTTTCTTTTTAAGATACTGGTACTTGTTCACACTGATCTTTATAGTAGCCTACAGATAAAATAAAAAATAGCGATATTGTGATTTATTAATGTAGTAATTATAAATAAAAGAACAGGAGGGTAACTTTAATCTTTATGATAATATTTGCTTAATTAACCTTACAAGGCTGTAAGTCAGTTATTTTATATTTATATTATATTTACCATTGATGATTTGTTGTAATCTGAGGAAAAAAAGGTCTAATTTCTATAATTTGCTAATTGTGACTCATTCGGTCAGCACTGGTCAAGTACACTATTATTTCCAAGAGGAAGCACGTGTGGAGGCAGTAATGACAACAACGCATGCGCGATGCTTCAGATCGTATGGCAAGTGTAAACACATCAGATCAGAAATGGGTCACAATTAAAAAAAAAAAACGTGTAAACGGACAACCAAAAAAACAATTGGATATAGGCAACAAATCAGAATTGAGCATTGAGACCTGCAGTGTAAATGAGGCCTTTATCTGTTAAATCGTGTTACTAGAAGTAGAACATTGAAGTAGTCCATTGAAGTCATAATTGCAGCTCTAGTGTAGTGTTTCTTTGTACAAAATGATCAGTTCTACAAAAAACATAGGTTATTTAAACTATACAAGTGACACCTAGTGTTAGGGCATTTGCTGAAGGAAGAACCATTGCACCAATTTTTATTTTTGAGGAATAAAATTAAGGTTTGA
This sequence comes from Enteromius viviparus, assembly GCA_032353835.1. Classification (NCBI taxonomy): domain Eukaryota; kingdom Metazoa; phylum Chordata; class Actinopteri; order Cypriniformes; family Cyprinidae; genus Enteromius; species Enteromius viviparus. Next base: position 15,097 of record JAUCNO010001301.1, read on the forward strand.
AGGAAAGAAGTATGGTGCATTTAATGGATTATACTTTATAAAAACGTTTTATTCAGTTATTCGGCTGACAAAACGTCTTTCCTCAAACCTTTTAGTAGATAAAAAAAAAAAAAAAAAACTCTTCAATTAAGTTTTATATTCATAGATTTGGGGATTAATCACTAAGGTCCATTGCCTTATTTGTATTAACATGCACATTTTTCCATGTATGCTTTAATAAACTTAATGCTATACTTTCACACAGAGGGAAGAGCAGGAGCCGCAGACCAAAAGGGATAGTGAAGACAAGAGCATCACTGTAAATATTGATATCCCCGATTTGCTCAAGAAGAAGCTTGAGGATGACTGTTACTATATCAACAAAAGAAAGAAGGTATGCATAAAATGTAGTACTTAATTGGTAATAACATTCTGTTTCTCCTGCTTGAAGCTCAGATTTACTTGGAATTATTAATTGCATAATTTCTCCTTTAGTCTCCTTTAGTGGCATTGTTTGTTTACAAAAACGATCCTTGCATTTTGTTTCATTGTCAACAGCTGGTGAAGCTTCCATGCCTGATGAATATAGTACACATTCTGGAGTCTTATGTGAAGCACTTCACCCTAAATGCAGCTTTCTCAGCTAATGAGCGCTGTCGACATTCTCAGAGCTCCACACAGACTAATATGAGTCCACACTATATGCCACCTGAGAGGAAGTAAGTTGTAACCAAAATTCTTTATAACATGAATAGGCATGGCTACTGGTTAGGGCTGTGACAAGTGATTATTTTGCCATATCTGTTGATTATTGGAACAATTAATAGAATTGAGCAATGAGTTATGGTAAGTGACAGCTTTTATTATCTTATATTAAGACGGAGAGCCCTTATGTGCATTCTAAGCTGTATAATACAGTGTGGCTGTCACAAAATGGATATAGCCTATGAACCTCAGAGAAGTTTATTAGAAGTTTCTCTAAGATTCTCGCTTAATAATAAACATGAATAAATATTTGAATGCATATTTCAAATAAAATGAAATCAGAACAATTTAATACAAACAAATGTCTCATGAAATTAATCAATTAGACTTTCAAAAACATCTAGCCTATACCTTTTAGTGTTGTTCTTCGAGTTAAGAATGACTGGTTGGATGCCACAGACTTTTTAAGGTGTAATTTTCACATTAACGTCACGCAAATATAACATGAATTTCTTATTGTAATTTTGACTTTATTCTTAAAATTACGTGACATTATTTGCAGTTTCGAACGTTGCATTGTCTATTTTTATGAGAAAAAGAAGGTGTTTTAATGTTCCACTCTTAACAGGGCTCCAGACAAAAAAATCCAGCAAAGAGCTATTGGCTCCTATAAGGAAAAAAAAAACTTAGGCACCAAATTATTTTTTTAAGGTGCCACAGAATATACATGGATTTTATTTGTTTATTTTTTTTACATTTTGACATTATCAATCAAACTGTATTTGTATTTATCAGCTTTCTAATCAATCTTGTAGATTAACTAGCCTAAATAAGAAAAGACTAAGTTAAGGCTATTTATGGACCTTTTTTAAAGAGCTGCTTGTAAAATGCACAACGTATGAGGGGGTTGAACAATGTCTATCGTAACATTATTTTAAGCCATACAAAGACATGATTTATGGTTTTCACACACATAAATTTTTTTATAAAATGGCATTTTACCTTTTAAACCATTTTAATGAAAAGGGACAAGTCAAACACATTATATTAATTTAAAACATGAATAATGCAGTCCAAGGTTATTATAATTAACGAAAACAAACGATAAAACTAGAATTAAAAAAGCATTTTTGTTAACTGAAATAAAAATAAGAGTTAAAAAAAAAAAACGAAAATGATTTGTGTGTATACAAAACTAACTTAAACAAACTAATATTATGGCAGAAACATCCTTCATTTTCATCTTTGTAATAAGCCTTTTAGTCGTCTGACATCACGTCAAGTCACTTTTATTTATATAGTACTTTTAACAATACAGATTGTAGCAAAGCACTGAACATTATCAAGTAGGAAAACGGAGTGATGGTAAAGTATAATGACAAGATTAAACTTTATTTATCAAATGCATAGAAGGTCTCTGTAGTCAAGATGGCGATAATCACTAGAAATCAGGTGTCCCCAACTAAGCAAGCCAGATGCGACAAGAAACCAAAACCCCATCCATGAGAGGATGGGGGGGGAAATAACCTTTGGAGAACCAGGCTTAGTTGGTTCCAGTTCTCCTCTGGCCGGGTGTCCAGCACCTAATTTCCAATTAAATTTTAAACGCATGTTAGAGTGTGTAAAGCCTTATAGTGTGTGTGTGTGCATCTGAATCCGGCGATCTGTCCGCAGAGCTCATCTGGTTGTTCTGGTCTCCGATGAAGATCATCTCTTTGTGTTGCTACACCATCTGATCTGGATACGGACTGAAGAACAGAATAAGAGAGAGACGGACTAATATTAGCAGTGTTCTAGATTATTACACGCAGGTTTTTAGGTCCGTTAATTAACACCTGTGTTTTGCCAGAATTTAACAGTAAGAAGTTACTTGTAGTCCAATTTTTTTATATCAGCTATGCATTCCGTTTCCGTTTCTCAATTTGGTGTGTTTCACCTGGCTAAGAAGAAATATATAGGGGAGTATCATCAGCATAAAAGCTAACACTATGTCTCCTGATAGTATCTCCCAAGGGTAAAAGCGTACATGTAAACATGTAAAGCGTAAAAAGTAACAGCCCTAGTACTGAGCCTTGAGGTACTCCATATTGCACTTGTAATCGATATGATACGTCCTCATTCACTGCTACAAACTAGTATCTTTGACAGAAAAGGGAGATTTGAGATAGGTCTATAATTAGCTAAATCTTTGGGGTCAAGTTGCGTTTTTTAACAGCCAGTTTAAAGGCTTTGGGGACATACCCTAATGACAATGATGAATTAATAATAGACAAGAGAGGATCTATGACTTCTGGAAGTCACGAGAGACTTCTTTTAATAGTTTAGATGGAATAGGGTCTAACATACATGTTGGCAGAGTTCTGCCTCTTTGGAAATAAATAGACAATGTTTGAATAAACTGACAGCTCAGAGAGCTGTAATATCTGCTAATGCTGGATAATCTGGTAATTCGAAATTGAAAATTCAAGTATTTTATATGCATAAATTGTTTATGTAATAAAATATGTTGTTGTAGTTTGTGTTTGTGTCCCTTATCAGTACACAATGATCAATTAAAATTAACAAAGTAAAAAGGATTCATGCCAAAATGTTCCAAAACCCTACTTTTCTAGGAGGTTTTCAAACTTTTGTATTTATATGTATATATATATATATATATATATATATATATATATATTATGTCAGGCTCTGAATTAACATCATCATCGTTAAAGATGTTGTGGAAGGGGAAGCTTGTACTAATAATCTCCACCACTAGATGTCTCTAGAGCGCTTTGATGAGTTTATCTTAAAAACAGCTGAAAACTAAAACTGTAAGAAGTAGTAATAGCAAAAGTTTTCATATACATAGGGAGTGTTGTAACATCTTGTACTCAGTGTCTCAAATGTTTATCTGTGTGTCTGTACGAAATGAAAGTTAATATTAAAATACAATTTATGCATGCATAAATAATGTTAATTAATGCCAAGTACAAAAAAGGGATATTTAACATATTTATGCTACCTAATGTAGAGAAGGTTTTAGAGTGGTGTGTGTGTGAGAGGACACTGGCAGCAGCTGTGAGTGTTTACTGTGGGCTCGTGTGGAGCGCTGGCGTCAGGCTGGGCACAGGCAGAGCCAGAGGAATCTCATATCAGAGCAACACGGCAGGTCTCTGGATGACTGGCACTCTGCCCAGGAACAGACAGGGAAAAACACACGGGTAGATGTGTGTGTGTGTGTGTGAGAGAGAGTTTCTAAAGGAAAACACTGGACTGCATCATCTTCATCATTCTTATGACACATTCATAGATATATGCAAATTAGACAGGATCTAGTTAAATGTATACTGATTTTATAGCCATTTACAGCATATTAATCTGAACACTGGATGAAGCCTGGTTTACATTTCTGGTTTGATTTGCTTTTTTGTTTCCCAGAGGAAATTTGGGGTTTTTCTTTTCATCACTCCATAACTCAGAAAACATTATCAATAGAAAATAAAATGTAGTATAAATTGATGTGAATTAGGACTGCAACGACTAGTCGACTAATAGTCGATGACAAAATTCGTTAGTGATGTCACCAATGTATTGCAAGGAACCAACAACAGACACAGTGGGCATGGCGTCAGGCCTCAGAGAGGCTTTTTAACAAAATAATCAAAAGAAAGTGTCCAAAATAAAAGGGGAACTGCTGTCTTCGTTGTGCTCCTGGCATGTTAATTTGAGTGAATCGTGCTGCAGGATGTCTAATCGCATCTTTGCATTGACTTAATGCACGGGAAAGAGACCGGTCGGCTTTTAACTTCATTAAATTCACGTGGGCCTCATCACACACCGCCAAATAAACTCACTTCTGCAACTCTTTTGTTTACTTGTTTACTGCAACACTGCAAACTTTTCGTTCATATTCACTATGCAGAAAATGCACTTGGAAGCAATAAATGTTGTCTTCTAATTTTTTTGTGTTTTATCTTTTTTATGGAAGGAAATGCTAAAAACAAAATATATTAAATATACAAAAGATACAAAGCCATATAGCAACATATATATTATTTTTCAGTTCATAATGATTAGTCTACTAGTCGTTAAGGTAGCCAATGACTAGTCAACTGTTGAAATAGTTATTAGTTGCAGTCCTAATGTGAATATGTGTGAACACACCCCTTTGGTAAATACCTTTAGAAAATGTTTTTAATATGTATTTTTGATGTTTTCTGTTCAGTAGAAAAACCAAAGAGCACAAAATCTCAAAATTGACTGATGCATGAAAAGCAGTGTTTATGCCTGTAGGAGCATCTTCCCTTAAGCTAAATAACTGGTTTGCTCACATTTCCATGCAGCCGACTGGTTTTCTTGTAAAGTCTTAATCCCTCTCAGGAACCAGTTGCAACCGGAGACATTCCCTATTAACTGGAACTCATGCTGCATCAAAACACTGTGGGAATGAAAATACACACTCTTTAAAATGCTGTGAAATGGCAGTAGAGCTCAGATTTGATCTTGTGTGTACATATAAATCTACTCCAAAGCTCAAATTTGTAACAAAACTGGCTTTGACGTGGAAAAGTGCTTAGCGTTACATCAGGGTCTGAGCAACATGTATGCATGTTGAGTACTACAGGTGTTTTAAAATATAAACTGTTCTCCCTAAGCTTCAAATTAGGGGATTTGGGTGATGACTGCCATCTTTTACTTGTTAATCACATTAATTAGGAGTTGTTTGCAAGACAGAGAAACCATTCATTTTGATCCAAACCCAAGATCATTTGCAATTCATAGATTTCACATCTGAAAGAGATACTATTATGCGATTTCTGTACATACATTTATTTTATGAATCACATGTATTTAAGAGATGATAAGAAGATCAATTTTAAAATGGTTTTTGGGCAACATTTTATAAATAAGGCCCAAGGTCTAAATTGTAGGACACAAAATTGCAATCACATATTGCCTTAACAGACTTTGGCTTTCCCAGTTTCTCGCTGCCGATTGGTAACAGTTGATTAATAAAAGGTTCGACCTGCAGCAGCACTGCAGCAATCGATCGATGTATGACATCAAAGTTTATGGAACGATCAGCTGTCAAATATTCTCGTGGTGCTTTGTCATACACTGATAATCCGCTCCAGCGCTGCTTCAAGTCAAACACACCAAATTGTTTTCCAAAACTTGTCAGGAGTAGGGCCACAACATCACCTCAAAATGTGAAACAAACACTCTTCTTGTTCGCGCTTCAGTTGGCAAATGCCGCAAATCTTCTCCAAAACATCCAATAGCATCCAGTGTCTCCATGTCTGCTGTTGTTTTAGAATTTCGTAACCTAAACTACAATATGTTCGTTGATTGAAGGGAAGATAGAAGGGGAGGTCTAATGCAATTTCATGCATTCTGACCTATTTAAACTGTCAAAGGGTTACTCCACCCCAAAATGAACATTTTGGCATTAATCATTGATTATTTGTTCATTACTTGGCAGTCAGTGGGATAGTAAAAAGCCTCCTGGTTTACAATAAACTACAATAAACTCCTTCAGGGTTTGTATCATTGTCGGGAAGTTTCTGTTTTTTTTCTCTCAAGTATGGCCCTGTATGACATCATAAAGCAATCTACTGCAGGTGGCAGATCTTTTTCCTATTTACTCCCTAACTATGGAAGTCTACCTAACACTATTCGGGAGGCAGGCACACTCTGTCAGTTATATCTAGATTAAAGATACATTTCTTTATTCTGGCATACACACACTGATACATATTTATTATTAAAATACGTTAAAGGCTTGTTAGGCTGCATTAATTAGATCAGCCGGAACCGGGAACACTGGTGAGCTCTGTGGACAGATCACTGGATCCAGATGCACATAAACACACACACACTATAAGTCCTTTACACAATCTGACGTGTTTAAAATTTAACTGGAAATTAGGGTGTACTCACACTAGGCATGGTTGCTGTGAACCGGGCCAGAGTATGATTGTCCCCCCTCCCCACTCCCCCTCTGGCCTGCACTCACATATGATTTTAGCAAACGTGCCGGAGCACGCTTACGTCATTATGGTGAGGAGGTTTCAGGATAAACAGGAAGAGCGGCGCTCCCGCTGGACGCTAATGATGGGATTTATGTCTCTTTGAGGGGATCCGAATCTTGGTGATCTGTTCCTTTCAAAGAGCCGTCTCTCCTGAACCACCACCAGTGTGTAGAATCCACCTGGATGATGCGACAGCAGCCACAGGACAACTGCGCCAGTGCTCTAACCACACACCAGCTACAAGTGGAGAGGAGAGAGAGATACAGCCAATTGGAGATACCCCCAATGGGGATTATTGGGAGGCCATGATACAATGAGTGAATGATCTTTACAATGAGTGTCATTGGACATTTTGAATGACCACAGAGAGTCAGGACCTCGGTTTAACGTCTCATCCGAAAGACGGAACAAAGTTGAACAAAGGTTTCTTTCCCAGCACAGCTCTCTGGACACATGCATCCAGTGTTCTCACTGGACACACCAATTTAACCCTCTATCCTGAATAGAGGACAGAAGGCCACTATGGGCTTCGAAACATAAACCAAGCATACCAGGTGCAAATTCTAGGCATAATGGAGCAACCAACAGTGACTGAAGATCTCATACTCTTTTAAGAGATCATATTGCCCGCAGAAACAATGTTAAGAACCTCTGAGAATTCTCACTGTTGTCAACTGAGCTTTGCATATCCCTTCTTATGCCTTGGCCAAATCCTATTCTGGAACACTAGTGTGCTTTTAGGCCTCAGCCTCAATGCAGCAATGGATACCAATGGATCTGATCCAGATCATGACTGACACCCAAAGGTGCATTGTAAACAGCTATAGCTTCCACGTACACCTTGGTGGAGTGAGGTAATGCTGTGAAAGTTGGCATGACCACAACCCCCTTGATGGTGGTTTATGCTAGAGATAACCAGTGTTTTCTGCACAAACAAGCACATGATTTCCTCTAAGGTCTGGAAGAAAGTGTTTTAGTGCATGAAGCATGGCCAACGTTTCAAGATTCATGTGCCATGACAGGTGATGGTCTCAACCACACACCCTAAGCTGATCAACCATTCATAATTGCTTCTCAAACTGTGAGAGATACATGTGTATTAAGCATTACATGATGACAAGGAGTTTCTAAGTACCAGACCTATGGACAATAACCTTCTTTTGTTCATGACCTTGATTTTGCAAAATATGTTGTGTCTTTGTTTCTGAGTCACCACAGCAAAGCTCCCATGTACAGCATGCCAGTGTTGGAGTAACCCTGTTGAATGAAACCAGATCAGATCCACACTGGATCCTTTAGCCTCCCTCTAAAGATAGTCCGATGGTCTACTATGGGAAACCTCTTGGCTTCCAATGTGCTTTGAGCATCCAGTTCAGTGCCCTGAAGTGGGTGACCACAGGGAACAACAAAACTGGCCACTCCTTGCAGGGTTTGAGTCTCCCAGTGCCGTATGTCTCCAGGCAGACACTAAGAACTGAAGTCACTTGAGGTGACTGTGCACCAAGGCACCAGAGGTGGTGGACTGAAACAATAGCCCCTGAGATGCACTTTTTTCCCAGGGGTTTTAGAACAGTATGATTAAAACAGCGTCATCGGGCAGGCATAGCCTATTTGAGAATTTGCATCTGCAGTAGAAACGCCTATTATACATTGTGGTAATAAAACCCTGGAATTTAGTGAATGCCAGTGGCCCCTTGAGGAAGCACAGACAATGACGTCAGTGGCGCGCATATTGGAAAGTTGTTGCGGTGTGCAATACATCGTCCTTTGTTTATATTAAGTATTAATGTTATTAGTATTTCACCTATGGTCGCCTCTAAAGATGAGCTCCCAGGAGAGACACGGAGGGGTATTAGTGATGTGTCGATCACGAACGAGCCGGCTCTAAGAGCCGATTCTTTGTAGCGAACGAGAGCCGACTCCCGTCGGGGAGA